>PVJL010011238.1:0-24113 GCA_004026885.1 Lyroderma lyra
GTGGAGAAAAAGGAACTCTGGTACACTGCTGGTGGGAGTGCAAACTGGTACAACCACTGTGGAAGGCAGTGTGGAGTTTCCTCAGAAAATTGGGAATGGAGCTACCATTTGACCCAGCAATCCCCCTTCTGGGGATCTACCCAAAGAACTTGAAAACCTTTGTCCGCAAAGACTTATGTACCCCAGTGTTCATTGCAGCGCTGTTCACAGTGGCCAAACATGGAAACAACCAAAGTGCCCTGCGACAGATGACAGGAAAAAGAAACTGTGGTACATATACACAAAGGAATATTACTCAGCTATAAGAAAAGATGAAATACTGCCATTTGAGACAAAATGGATGGACTGGAGATCATCATGCTTACTGAAGTAAGCCAGACAGAAAAATCAAAGAACTGCATGATTTCACTCATATGCGGAATATAAAACTGAAAGCAAAGAAAAAAAGAAATGAACGAACAAATAATCCATGGACACAATCAATAGTTCAATGTTTATTTGGGGACGAGTGGGTTAAGGACGGGAGAAAGGGGAGGGGGTGGTTGAGGAGGGGTGAATCTAAATATAAGGTGATGGAAAGAGAAGTTACATTAGGTGGTGAACTGATTATACATCAAGTTGACAATGCACTGTGGAATTGTATGCCTGAAACCTATGTAATCCTTGCTAACAGATGTCACCCCAATAAGTCTAACAATAAAAATGAGTTTACAAAAAAAAAGATAAACTTAGAGTATCACTCATAGGTATTCCCAAGAGAAATTAAAAAATAAAAATTCCATACATACAAAATAAAAAATAATAAATTTATTGTGTTAACATTGATTAACAAAATTTACAGAGGTTCCAGGTGTATGATTCTACAGGTCATCACGTATGTGTTGCATTATGTGTTCCCCACCCAGAGTCAGTTCTCTTTCCATCAACATACATTGGCCTCCACCTTCTTTGTCTCACATTGCCTTTTCTTCTCATCCTCAGTTGACCACTGAACTATTGACTGTGTCTATGAGTTTTTTCTTTGTTTCTTTCATTTTTATATTCCACATATAAGTGAAGTCACATGGTTTTTGCTCTTTCTGTCTGGCTTATTTCACTTAGCATGATGATTTCAAGATTTATCCATGTTGTTGAAAATGGCAGTGTTTTATGTTTTCTTATAGCTGAGTCATATTCCATTGTGTATATGTACCACAATTTCTGTATCCAGTCATTTCTCAAGGAGAACTTCTGTTGTTTCCATGACTTGGCCACTGTGAAGTGTGTGGAACAGCTTTCTTTCATTGATCCTCTTATTCAGGTTTTGGTGAATTAGAAATCATTTCACGAGTTGTTCAGACATTGAATTTCCTGCCTTTTTTGGGAATTTACTTCAGAATAAAAAACACATTAATATTTTACTCTTTTCTGTCATTTAATACAACTCTCTGCTTTTATGAAAGGGACCATGAAACACTATATATATTTTTAGGCAGTTTATCTCCAGGAAGGACAGAAACTGGTTACCCATAATTAAACATTAAAGAGTTCTCAATTTCTTAGTCTGAAACAAGCATATTTCCTTCACATGCTTCAAGGCAGCAAGTATAATTGAATGTGTAAGTAAAACATGCCTGTCCTGGTGTGCAAGAAATAGCTTTGCCAGACCACGATGTCCTTAAGGTGGAAAACTATACACATTTCTCAAGTAACATAGCAGAAAACATTCATGATCATCTGAGCATAGCTCACAGACATTTGCTGGAGGACATTAAGCACATATCCATATCTTCCCTTCAAAATTTATCCTCCAACTTTTCTCAAAATCTCATTTTTACATCAGACAGTGAAAATAATTCACTAATAGAAACCCTAGAACATTTTTATTTATACTGGTACTGGAGTTTAGCTACATCTACTTCTATTTTACATAGTACTCATTTCTGCGGAAGTTCTTGAAGATACAGTAAGATTGAGCATGCATTTGTTTAATGGATCCTCTAGAACACTGTCCCTAATTCAAAATATTCCATCATGTATTTATTCATGAATTATTAGGCAATGTAGAAATTATGTAACATTTCCCCATATTCCACTGACTGACACATTGTTTCATAATGTCTCTAAGTTTCTTTAAATTTTCGCTATAATTTTTGCGTCCAAAAAATTATTTAGTTTACATTATTCAAAATGCATACTAACTTGGCTATCAAATGAATCATCTTCCACATTAAGAAGGGCAAAGTAACAAGAGTCATTATTGAACATGAGAAAAAATGCCTTCATCATTGAATAAATATTCATTTAGTCTCTGAGTGCCAGATGAATGTAAACAGCATCAAGAAGACAAGGTAAAGAAGAAGGAAAGATGGCGACTGGAGAGAAGGTCCCTAAAGCCTCTCCCAGAAAACACAATTGAACGGCCGTCCAGGAGCCAAGAAAGAGGACGCTGAATAACAAAACGGCTGTTGAGAAATGCAGAAATCGCAAGCAAACACCTGAAAGTTGGTGAGAAGGGGGCGAGTTGAGGAGAAGGAAGGTAGCAGAGACTACAACAGGATCTGAGCGGCACAGTTTGGGGGAGGGGAAAGGCCATGAGGGAGCTTGGAATTGAAGTTACATGCTGGGACGGAGTTTGGGAGCCAGCCTCTGAAATTTTTGAGCAGTAGAAGTGCTGAGCGAGGACTCTGAACTGCAAAGATGACACCCCAGCTCTAGGCCACCTGGAGACCTACACAGTGCTGCAGTTCCTGTTCCCAACCCACTGCGAAGGCGACCCAGCTGTCTCAGGCCAGGTCCACAGCTTTGGACTTATGGAGCGGACACTTCCTCGTGCAACCCAGGGTTCTGAAAGCAGTGTGAGCCCATAGACAGCCAGAAGCTGAATCAGGGCTGGGAAGAAAGACTGATTTGATAGCATGCACCCGAGGCAGTACAGCTTCCCCAGCAAAGGGCAGAAGGCAGAGCCGCCTTCAGGAGCGCCTTTTGTTGGCCGCTCCACAGGATATATGCGCATAGCATCCAAACGAAGTAGGAGATCAGAAACAAGAAACAAACAGCACCCTCTCCCCAAAAATTTGACACCCAGCGCCACCTAGTGTCTGCCCTACAGCAAGACACCACAAAAGCAATAATCTGGTCACTGAACATAAAGCCCTCAAGTCAAAGAGGAAGAACCCAGCGGACAGGATGAATTCCTTAAAAACTAAAACTCCTCAGAAAGAACATGAAATTTACCCAGAACACAGCTTGTTAAAACTGAAAGGGTCAGATTTAAGAGACAGAGAATTTAAAGCAGCCATTCTAAAGGTTGTGAGAGAAATGAAAACCTATTGACAGAACACCATAGCTGAGATAAATAATATAAAAAAGGATATAAACGACATAAAAAAGGAACTCTGTGGACAAAAATAACAAATTAACAAAGAAATTCAAAACAAAAGAAAGATTGAGATGGAAATCCGAGAAATAAATAGTAAGATAAAAGAAGTGAGAAATGAAATAAATGCGAAAGGAAACAGGGCCAACCAGATGGAGGCAAGAATTAGTGATATTGAAGATGAGAACATGAAAACAGCTCAAAAAGAAGAGGAGAGGGAATATAGAACCAAAAGGATTGAAAGAACTCTGCGAGAAATATTCGACTCCATGAGACAAAACAAAATCAGGATAATAGGAATAGAAGGGGGGCAGAGCAATCTACAGAGAGCATACTCAAACAAATCATAGATGATAACTTTCCAAACCTATGGAAAGATCTGGAACCCCAAGTTCAAGAAGAAAACAGGTCCCCCAGATACCTGGACCCTAACAGATTTTCTCCAAGACACATGGTACTAAAGATTTCCAAAACTAAAGACAAAAAGACAATTTTCAAGGCAGCCAGGGGAAAACAGAACTATAAACTTTAGAAGAAAACCCATCAGACTGGCATCAGATTTCTCAGCAGAAACTCTACAAGCCAGGAGAGAGTGGAATCCAATATTCAAAAACTTAAAAGAGAGAAACTTCCAGGGAAGAAAAAAATTATCCAGCAAAATTATCTTTCAAATGTGAAAGAGGAAAAAAGACCTTCTCAGAGAAACAGAAGCTGAGGGAATTTGCCAGCACGAGGTCAGCACTCCAAGAAACACAGAAGGAGGTTCTTCAGCCTGAAACAAAACATCAGGAAAAATGGAACAAAGTGGGGGCAACAAGAAAGAAACAAAAACAAACAAACAAACAAACAAAAACAAAGAAAGAAATAAGTAATGGCCACAGGAAATCCTCACATATCGATGATCACTCTAAATGTTAATGGACTGAACTCACCAATAAAAAGACACACAGTAGCAGACTGGATTCAAAACAGAACCCATCCGTATACTGTCTCCAAGAAACACACCTCAGCTGTAAGGACAAACACAGACCCCGAGTGAAAGGATGGGATACAATACTCCAAGAAAATGGTAATCAGAGAAAAGCATGAGTGGCCAAACTGATATCTGATGAAATAAACTTCAAATTAAAAAAGATAGTAAAAGACAAAGATGGTCATAACATTATGGTAAAAGGTACAATGCAACAACAAGAAGAGTTGACACAAATCAACATATATGCTCCCTAACAGGATGCACCAAAATACACAAAGAAACTACTAACAAACTTGAAAGGAGAAACTTGTGAATACACAATCATAGTGGGAGACTTAAACACCCTGCTAACATCCATGGACACATCATCCAAACAGAAAATAAATAAAGAAATAACAGCTCTAAATGACACATTACAGCAGTGGGACATAATTGACATTTACAGGACACTTCATCCTGCAAAAAGAGACTACACCTTCTTTTCTAGTGAGCATGGAACATTCTCAAGGATAGACCATATGCTGGGAATCAAAAGTAGCATCAGCAAATTCAAGAAGATCGAAATCATACCAAGTGTATTCTCAGACCACAAACCTTTGAAATTGGAGATCAACTGTAAAAGGAAAGCAAAAAGAAACACATATACATGGAGATTAAACAACAGCTAATTAAAATAGGACTGGATAAAAGAAGAAATAAAAGATGAGATTAAAAATATATAGAAAATAATGACATTGAAAATACAACGTAACAGAATTATTGGGACACAGTCAAAGTGGTAAAAAGAGGGAAATTTATATCATTACAGGACTATCTTAAGAAACAAGGAAAATCACAAGCAAACATCTTAGCATCCCATCTTAAAGAGCTAGAAAAAGTAGAGCAGATGAAATCCAAAGTCAGCAGAAGGAAAGATATAATAAAAAATAATCAGAGCTTAACCAATTAAAGAACAGACAGACTATATAAAAAACTAATATAACAAGGAGCTGCTTCTTTGAGAAAGTCAACAAAATTGACAAATCACTGGCAAAACTAATCAAAGGACAAAAGGGAACGACACAAATATCCAAAATTAGAAATGAAAGGAGAGAAATTATCACTGATACCACAGAAATACAAAGGAATATAAGAAAATATTATGAAGGACTTTATGCCACTAAATATAACAACCTAGAAAAAATGGACAAGTTTCTAGAAATTTATAGCCTACCAAGACTGAACCAAGAAGAACTGGATAATCTACATAGATCAACCAATAGCAACAAGATTGAAATGACTATCCATAATCTCCCCAAAGGCAAAAGCCATGGACCAGATGGTTTCACCAACGAGTTCTACCAAGCATTCAAAGGAGAATTAACACCGATCCTCCTCAGACTCTTCCATAAAACTGAAGAGAAAGCAATACTTCCTAACTCATTCTAAGTGGCCAACATTATTCTAATACCAAAGCCTAGCAAAGACAACACAAAAAAAGAAAACTATATCTCTGATGAACACAGATGCAAAAATCATGAACAAAATATTAGCAAATAGAATATCACAATGCATCAAAAAGATCATACCTCATGATCAAGTTGGATTCATCCTGGGAGCACAAGGATGGTTCAGCATACGAAAATCAATCAATGTGATACACCACGTAAACAAAATCAAAGTTAAAGACCATATACTCATTTCAATTGATGCAGAAAAAGCTTACGACAAGGTACAACATCCATTTATGTTCAAAACACTAAATAAAACAGGTGTAGAAAGGAAGTATCTCAACATAATAAAGGCCATATATGACAGGCCTTCGGCTAACATCATACTGAATGCGGAAAAGCTGAAACCTATTCCCCTAAAATCAGGAACAAGACAGGGATGCCCCCTATCATCACTGTTATTTAATATAGTACTGGAAGTTGTAGCCACAACAATCAGGCAAGAGAAAGGAATCAAAGGTATCCAAATTGGGAAAGAGGTCAAATAGTCACTATTTGCGGATGACATGATCCTTTATATAAAAAATTCCAAAGATTCCTCCAGGAAACTATTAGAAACAACTAACGAATATAGCAAAGTTGCAGGATACAAAATCAATGTACAAAAATCAACAGCATTCCTTTACACAAAAAATGAATACTGAGAAAAAGAAATAAGGGAGTTAATTCCTCTTGCGGTCACAACAAAAAGAATGAAATACCTGGGAATTAACTTAACAAAGAACGTGACAGACTTATACACAGACAACTAAGACACTTTTGAAAGAAATTGGAACAGACTTTAAGAGGCGGAAAAATATCC
Organism: Lyroderma lyra; assembly: GCA_004026885.1. Lineage (NCBI taxonomy): Eukaryota > Metazoa > Chordata > Mammalia > Chiroptera > Megadermatidae > Lyroderma > Lyroderma lyra. Next base: position 6,624 of record PVJL010011238.1, read on the forward strand.
CCTGTTCATGGATAGGAGGACTTAACATTGTTAAAAATGGCCATTCTGCCCAAGCAATCTACAGATTTAATGCAATACCCATCAAAATCCCACAATCATACTTTCGTGAAATAGATAAAAGAATTATTAGATTTATATGGAACCATAAAAGACTTCGAATTGCCAAAGCAATACTACATAAAAAGAATCAGGCTGGTGGCATTACACTTCCTGACTTCTATTTATATTACAAAGCATCAATAGTCAAAACAGCTTTGTACTGGCAGAAAAACAGAAATAGAGACCAATGGAATAGAACTGAAAACCCAGAAATAAACCCACAAATATATGGACAAATAGTTTTCGATAAAGGAGCAAAAAACATACAATGGGGAAAAGACAGCCTCTTTAGTAAGTGGTGCTGGAAAAACAGGAAAAACATATGCAAAAGAATTAATCTGAGCTGTGGACTCTCTCCATATACAAAAATTAACTCAATGGATTAAAGACCTTCATATAAGACCTGCAACAATAAACTATATAGAAGAAGACATTGGTACTAAACTTATAGACCTAGGACTCAAGGAAGACTTCATGAACCTGTCCTCAAAGGCAAGGGAAGTAAAAGCAAAAATAAATGAGTGGGACTATATCAAACTAAAAAGCTTCTGCTCAGCAAAAGAAATCATCAACAAGGCAAAAAGACAGCCAACTGAATTGGAGAAAGTATTTGCAAATAATACATCAGATAAGGGTCTAATATCTAAAATATATAAAGAACTAATAAGACTTAACAACAAAAAAACAAACAACCCAATTGAAAAGTGGGCGGAACAGACACTTCTCCCACAAAGAAATACAAATGGCCAGCAGACATATGAAAAAATGCTCATCCTCATTAGCTATCAGAGAAATACAAATCAAAACCACAATGAGATACCACCTCACACCTGTTAGAATGGCTGTTATGAACAAGAGAAGGAATAACAAGTGCTGGAGAGGATGTGGAGGAAAGGGAACTCTGGTACACTGCTGGTGGGAGTGTAAACTGGTACAACCACTGTGGAAGGCAGTGTGGAGGTTCCTCAGAATATTGGGAATGGAGTTACCATTTGACCCAGCAATCCCACTTCTGGGGATCTACCCAAAGACTTGAAAACCTTTGTCCGCAAAGACTTATGTACCCCAATGTTTATTGCAGCACTGTTCACAGTGGCCGAAACATGGAAACAAACAAAGTGCCCTGCGACAGATGACTGGATAAAGAAGCTGTGGTACATATACACAATGGAATATTACTCAGCTATAAGAAAAGATGAAATATTGCCATCTGCAACAAAATGGATGGAACTGGAGATCATCATGCTAAGTGAAATAAGCCAGACAGAAAAAACAAAAAAGTGTATGACTTCACTCATATGCAGAATATAAAACTGAAAGCAAAGATAAAAGAAATGAAGAAACAAATAACCCGTGGACACAGTCAATAGTTTAATGTTTAATTGGGGACGAGTAGGATAGGGAGGGGGGAAATGGGAGGGAGTGGGAGAGGAGGGAGGGGAAGCTAAATATCAGGTGATGGAAAGAGAAGTCACATTAGGTGGTGAACTTATTATACATCAAGTTGACAATGCACTGTAGAATTGTATGCTTGAAACCTATGTAATCCTTGCTAACAGATGTTACCCCAATAAGTCTAACAATACAAATGAATTTAAAAAACTGAAGACCAGGTATCCATTTTTGCTAGAGCATTCACACTAGGTAAGAGATGTTTATGTGTTGGGACTTGTAGAAGCTACTCGGGCAGGTGAGGAGAGCAATGAGTTCAAGAGGACTCCCATGGCTCTGGTTCCTTGGGTGTATCAGCACCATTCATTAATGGAGAAAGAGGATACAAAAAAACATAGGAAAATGATGACTTCACTGTCTAACAGTGCTGAGATTATAGTATGTCTGTGATATCTATGTGCAAGTGACTATAGTATGCAGTTTATACATATGGGCCTCTGAAGACAGGAGACAGATCTTAGCTGACAATAAATGTTTGAATATGTGGAACTTACAAGTTCTTTTAAAAACTATAGTAAAAGCCCATTTTACATATTTTCACTCAATTATAATTAACATGTAACTTCCAATCATTTTATCTAAAATATAATATAAAATGAAATTGTCATAACTTATATACTCCACATCCTCACTCAGTTCAAATATTACATGTACATGATGATGGTGGTGACCTAGTAGAGAGTCAGATGGTTTCACTGGAAGAATGAATGGAATTTCAGTTTAATACAGTAATCATAGAAGATAGCTACAGTACTGTTAATGGTAGAATAATGTGAATTCATCAGATAATACCCTTTGGTATCCATTCTAAATCCAGCAGTAAACCAGTTTTTATTTGTAAATGCTAAATGCTATAATGTGTGTATGTTAACTAAGTAAATAAATACACATTATTTTTTCTTGTCCTCTTAAAAGACTTTCTAGTTGCTCAGTCTAAGTGACTCAGTGGTGTTGGTCCCATCTGCCTCTCACCCATTCCCACTCAAAAATAGCATTTCATGTATGGTAGCACATCAACCATAAACAACTGATTTAACAGTGAATCACTAAAGAAAATACAGAAGATCCTTAGTTAATGAGCATAAATTTAAAATGCGAAAATAGATTATTCTCGATCTTGAATTATGTACCATTCCAATAGAATTCAATGTAAAAAGAATTTATATATATGAATATTATATCTATATATAGAGATGTAGATATAGCTATAGATATATATGTATGTTTTGAGATTCATATTTGTAGGGAGCATGCTAGCCAGAAACCAGGTCCTTTGACTAAACAGGTTTTAGCAAGGCTACCTGTGTGTTTGGAGTCTACAGTTCAAGGGTTTTGCAAGGCAGCCCAGAGCTGGGTGCACAAGGACAATGCTCGGAGTCTGGTTTCTGGCTTCTGGAAAAATATAACATTGGGAGCGAGGTTGTTTCGTCTCTGGAAATAATTTGAGACATAACTTATGTCCTGCCTGCCTTCCTTGAAGAGAATTATAATAATATAATCAGTAATGCCTTAACAACATGTACCAAAATATTGATTAAATGCAGTTATCCATAACTATATGTCCTAGTTAAGATGTACTTTCCAATGTCACTTTACTGATTTACTCCTATGATCTCACTTGCTTTGCTCACCCTATAAAATAAACTTGCTGCTGCCAGACGGGGTCTCTGTGTCTCCATCAAAGTGCAGAGAACAACCCAGTCCCAGCTTTTCTGTCTATGTCTGTGTCTGTGTGCTTTTTCTTCATTCCCCATCGCCTCCCCTCCGGTTCACCAGTTCACCCACGCAGGTCGTGGCAAGTGGCGCCTGAACAGGAACTGAGCCATCTTTCCAGTTTGCTATATGAGCAACAGGAGGATTAGGTACATATGTCCAATAAGTGTCCCCCTGTACTCTCATTACCTGGGTGCTCACAATAGCGAGCATGGCCAAGAATATAGTCTCAGGAGAAACAGTCATTCCTCTATTCTGTACAAGAGTGAAGCCCTCCTGGGTCAGCTTCTTTTGCTGACCCCAAGTTGGAGTCTGGCTTTTTTAGGTCACTGCAAGGGGGGGGGGGCGTCATGCCCTTTTGAAGGATTTATTTTGGGGGAATGTCCGTGATCGGTTCCAGCGTCTTGTCCTTTGGAATGGTCATTGGCTCCGTGAGTCTCATTTTCCGCAGGGGTGGAACGAGTTCCTCGGGATTCATGATGTTTTACAAGCCATTCAGAAATCCACATGGGCTGTAAATCTCCTTCTGGAAAGACACAAATAAATTCTCTTCCCCACATTAGTACTGGATCTAGCCCATGCCACTTTCCGGTAGCCAAATCTTTCCATATTATCTTGCCTCTCTGCAAAGAGGGCGTATTTTGAAAATGCCTATCTGCAGGGGAGACTACCTGTTCATGACAATCCAAAAAATTCAAAATAAAAAGAGAATGATTGACATAATTTTGAGGGGTAGGGGAATACACTATAGTCCCTCTTTTTATTTGTTGTAATTGAATTTTTAATGTTTTATGAGCTCTTTCAACAAGAGCTTGTCCTTGTGGGTTATAAGGAATGCCAGTCTTAAGCTGAATGCCCATTTCAAGAGCAAATTGTTGAAAATAAGGGGGTGGGAGAGGACGGGGGAAAGCTAAATATAAGGTGATGAAAAGAGAAGTCACAGTAGGTGGTGAACTTATTATACATCAAGTTGACAATGTACTGTAGAATTGTATGCCTGAAACCTATGTAATTCTTGCTAACAGATGTCACCCCAATAAGTCTAACAATAAAAATGAATTTTAAAAATTTCTGAGAAATATAAGCCAGACCATTGTCAGTTTTAATTTGTTGAGGTTTACCTATACAATTTGCCGTGCTTGTTTCCTTGTGATTTTGAATTCCTTATGAAGGGAAGCTGCATTTTTATGATGAAGGGCATGTACTTGACAAGCCTCATCCCAAGGATTTAAAGAAAGAGCAGCTGATACAAGCAAATCAGCAGAAGCATTTCATTTTGTTAGAGCACCAGGCTGATTGGTATGTGCTCGCAAATGAGCAATGAAACAAGGCTGTATACGACTCTGACAAGCTGTTGTAATTGGACAAAAAGCTGAAACAATTCTTCACTATTAGTATGACCAATAGTTGTGGTTTCAATTAATTTTACAACATGAACAACATAATTGCTATCACTGTAAATATTACGAGCTTGAGTGGGATAATCAGTAAAGACCATGAGAATAGCCCAAAGTTCAGCTCTTTGAGCAGACTTATAACAAGTATTTAGAGCTCTATTACCAGTTTGTGAATAATATCCAGCATACCCTAAATGAGGGCCATCAGTAAATACGATGTGAGCTCCTGAAATGGGAGTGGCCAAAGTAACTTTTGGGAAAATAAAACCATGTCGATTAGTGAATTGAATAAATTTATTAGATGGATAATGCACTGAAATTTGACCAGGAAAGTTAGCTATGGCAATTTGTCAACAATCAGCCAACTGCCACAACCATTGTTGTTGCCGTACAGAAAAAGGAACAATAATGACAGACGGTTCAGATACTAGTTCACAAACTCGCTGTTGTCCTTTAATGATTAAAGAAGCAGCAAGATAATAAAAAGGTGTAATGACTTTGGCAGGTGAATGAGCCCAATGGATCCATTCTATAACTCCCTGTGCTTGCCATAAGGCAGCTGTAGGAGTATGAGGACTGTCAAAATTGATTAAGTAAACTAAAATGTTCGGATCCACCCAAGTGAGCTGAGACCTGTTAATAGCTTGCTCAACCTGTTGCAGCACCTCCCTTGCTTGGGTAGTTAATGTACAAGGGGAAGCAGGGTCTGAATTTCCTTGTAATATTTCAAATAAAGGACTAAGTTCTGCAGTAGTTAATTTTAATGTTGGTTGTAGTTAATTTTAATGTTGGTCGCAACCAATTAATATCTCCTAACAGTTTTTGAAAATCATTTAGAGTATTGAGTTGGTCTTTTGGTATGGTTACTTTTTGCAGAATAATTTGTTTGCCTTCAATTACATGACAAAGATATTGAAATGGAGCTGTTTTTTGTATTTTTCCAGGGGAAATAAAAAGACCTGAAATCTTTAAAGCAATTTCAAGATCAGAGAACATCTGATATAAAGTATCAATATTAGCATGACTGATAAGAATGTCATCCATATAATGAATGCAGTAAGCTTCAGGATATTTTGTTTGGACAGGCTGGATGGCCTGTGCCACAAATTCCTGACATAAGTAGGGCTATTAGCGATGCCCTGTGGCAAAACCTTCCAGCAATATCTTTTCTTAGGCTCCTTTTGATTTAAAGAAGGAAGACTAAAAGCAAAACACTTACAGTCAGCAGGATGTAAGGGAATAGTAAAAAAGCAGTCTTTTAAATCTATTATTATCAAATGATGATTTAAAGGTATAACTGAAGAAGAAGGGAGCCCTGGTTGCAGAGGCCCCACAACTTCAAGTAATGGGCACTCCTGCATCATGATTGTGCCAAATCTGAGCCTCACATCACTCCTGAAATCCCGTTTTCCATAACAGATAATCTCATTCATTGAGGCAGACTCTGGCAATAATATTCCAATCATGTGGAGCCAAAGAATTGTCTTGTAAAGACTCCACCAAACTCAATACAAAAGGAGAAATGGGACCATACATTGAAGCTGCATTTTTGAGCCCAGTCAAAGTTTTAAAAGGAATAGGCTCATAGTGTCTTAAAATCTGTCCTGGATTATTAGGGTCTGGTATTTCAATGACTGGAAATGCCCCTTTAAAATTAGATATATCTTCTCCAGCCTTTGTAGCTTCTTGTAAAGTCAACTGTAAAGGAGACATATGAAACAGGTGTCCTCTTAGGTGCCTCTGTCGGCCATTCAGGAGCAGTTGCCCTTGTTGTAGATGGCAAGTCTGCAAAAATCTTTTGAACTCCCTGAAGAAGGCCGCCTTCACCCTTACTATCTGACTCCTCAGTTTCTGAATCAGAATCTTCCTCATCTCTTTGTTTTATGTCTCATTTAGCCTCCTTTTTAAGTTCTTTTTTATATTCTGGAGGAAGAGACTCCACTGAAATTTGTGCAGAATCAGGGACTAGTGAGCGTAATTTCTCATATCCCTGTATAGTCTTAGCTAAAGTTACAGAATAACCTTCTTCAGGCAATCGCACACATGCTGGTCCGTGGTCTAAACATCCTTAAATTAACATCCACAAAGCAAAAGTATGTACAGGAGATTTTTCAGGCCCATCGAACACATAACACTTCCTCAGCTGTTTTCCTACCCGTTCCCATGTTTGATTATTTACAGTTCCTTCCTCAGGAAACCAAGGACAGATTTTATGTACAAAATCTAAAAACTATAAAAGCTGATGCCTTTTTTTACATTGCTGCCTTTAGCTTGCAGCATACACTTTAACATATCCACATAGAGCTCTCTTTCCTTAGATTCTGAATGTCCCATGTTTTACACCCAGTTCTAGTATTTCATTCCCACTTACCTTAGTTGTTAAAAGCTGATGGCCTTTAACACTCTTTTAATTGTGTACGCCTCTCAGAAGTGTTCCCTCATCTGACAATGTGAGTTCCTCCATACTCTGGTCCCTGTTTGGGCGCCACTTACTGCCACCTGCGGGGGTGAACAGGTGAACAGAAGGAGAGGTGATGGGAAATGAAGTAAAAACACACAGACACAGTCATAGACAGAAAAGCTGGGACCGGGTGGTTCTCTGCACTCTGATGGAGATACAGAGACCCCATCTGGCAGCAGCACGTTTATTTTATAGGGTGAGCAAAGTAAGTGAGTTCATAGGGGTAAATCAGTAAAGCAATATTGGAAAGTACATCTTAACTAGGACATATAGTTATGGATAACTGCAGTTAATCAATATTTTGGTACATTTTGCTAAGGCATTACTGATTATATTATTATTATTATCTTCAAGAAAGGCAGGCAGGACATAAGTTATGTCTAAAATTATTTCCAGAGACAAAATAACCTCGCTCCCAATGTCATAATTTTCCAGAAGCCAGAAACCAGACTCCAAGCATTGTCCTTGTGCACCCAGCTCTGGGCTGCCTTGCAAAATCCTTGAACTGTGTACTCCAAACACACAGGTAGCCTTGTTAAAACCTGTTTACTTAAAGGACTTGGCTTCTGGCTTATGTGCTCCCTACATCTCCCCCTTTTTTTATTTTTTAAGGTGAGAAAATGTGTGTTCAATTGGGGGTAATGGTTGAGCTCAATTTATTAGATCCCAGGCTGTAGTGGGAAACAAGTCAGCCAGAGGCAAGGGATTAACGTCAGAGTGTGTGAGGAGCTGTGCCTCACCTCTGTAGAGCACAAGCTCTTTCCTGTTGGCCCCTATGTGACTGTGCCTGACTTAGGTTGTTTCTCCCTTGAGGAATCAAACCTGTCATTGACTAACCAGCCATTCTCCAGGGCCTCACCTTAAAAAATAAAAAAAGGGGGCGATATAGGGAATGCGTAAGCCAGAAGCCAGGTTTTTTGAGTAAACAGGTTTTAGCAAGGCTACCTGTGTGCTTGGAGTCCACAGTTCAAGGGTTTTGCAAGGCAGTCCAGAGCTGGGTGCACAAGGACAATGCTCGGAGTGTGTTTTCTGGCCTCTGAAAAAAATATGACATTGGAAGTAAGGTTGTTTTGTCTCTGGAAATGATTTGAGACATAACTTATGACCTCCCTGCCTTCCTTGAAGAGAATAATAATAATATAATCAGTAATGCCTTAGCAACATGTACCAAAATATTGATTAACTGCAGTTATCCATTACTGTATGTAGTAGTTAAGATGTACTTTCCAATGTTGCTTTACTGATTTACCCTTATGATCTCACTTGCTTTGCTCACCCTATAAAATAAACGTGCTGCTGCCAGACGGGGTCTCTGTGTCTCCATCAGAGAGCAGAGAACCACCCAGTCCCAGATTTTCTGTCTATGTCTGTGTCTGTGTGCTTTTTCTTCATTCCCCATAGCCTTCCCTCCAGTTCACCTGTTCACGCACGCAGGTCGTGGCACATTTTGACCCTTTAACTTAAGTATAAAGCTGTTAGAGGGGATATAATGGCTAAAATCATAATTCACTTGATAGTTATGAAAGTGAAAATGTATTTCACAGAAAACAAAACAAATTAATACATGATATTAAAATTTATTATTTTTAATCAAATGTAGAAATAGCCAGGGGTATATAATTGTAAAGGTGGAAATAAACCAAACAAAAGCCTAGAAACTTTTATTCTCAAAAAAACAATAAAAGCAAGGGAGGAACACATAATATATTCAGGTTAAAAAATGACCAGTGAAGGAAAATGAAATTATTCCAAAATTTATCAGTCATGAGACTTGCTTAAATAAAAATGTAGTCACTTAAATTAAATATTTTGTTAATAACGATTTTTAAATCTATTCAAGTTGATGATTGTAATTGTGTTACTCTGTTATAGGAGAATACATACTTTTTAAAGTAGTAAAATTAAAGTTAATGGTGGTTTCTAGACCCAAGACTACAAGTTTTTCAACAAAAGCTAGCTGTGCATTCACACCTGTCCTCAGTAATTTGAAAAATTTTAAAGAAATATAAAATACAAACTCTGCCCTAGAGGTATTTATTATTTAACTGAGGAGATAAGATATTCACATAAAACCAAATAGAGAACCACTTAACATGCTGTATCAAGGATGGCTGCTGTGCTTTGCATGACTTGAAGACTGCCATTTAAGTTGTGATATATGTAAGTGGAGTGCTCTATATTTGTGGAGTACACAGTCTACTGATGCGTATATGGTGGACCTGAAAATTATTTTTCATTTACTTAATTCCCTGAGGGTAAGTGGTATAAAAAATAATGTATCCCATGGCTTCCCATTTCATTTACAATAACACCACTGAATCTTAATTTGACCTATACCCAAATTTTATCTGTCCCCAACCAACCTCTTCTTCCATGTCACCCATTCGACTTTATGTATCAGGCCATATGAATTTATCATCATTTCTTCACAAGTCTGCAGCAATCATGCATCATTCATCCTAACCAGGAACATGGAAGTATCACTGATTCCTCCATCATCTTCATACTAATCAATTTGTCTCCTAAATATTTTTTTAGACCTTTCACTTTTTTTTTTGCTATTGCTATCCTCCAGGCAATCAGCACATATTGGTGCAGCTCTTCACAATAACTTTCTAAGTGGTGTTCCTGTCGCCCATCTTATCTCATTTCATGCTTTCTTCCCAATACAATGAGAGTCATTTTTCTTTACAAAGTGAAAATTTGATTCTGTCACTGTACTGAAATTAATTTTTAGGTGCAATTCTAAAATACTTAAAATAATTTATTGGAACCTTCAGGACTTTTGTCTCTGTTAATCTCTTAACATTCTTTCTCTTCCCTCCCCTCTTTTACCTAGTAGTCATACAGTGTTCTTTGTTTTATTAACATATCAAACTGGTTTTGTTTCAGAGTTTCAATTCTATAAATTTTTTCCTGGTTGGAATACTCTCCAATCATTATCATTTCTGGAGACTTCCTTCAATTTTAATCAGGCAATCTAACAAAAATTATTTCAGTCTAAACTTAGATATCACTTCCCCTGGGTTGCCTTTCCTGTGTCCTTCAAACTCTGGGTTAGATGCTCTACTGTATGTTTGCAGAGCACAACCTACCTGTTCTTTAGTTGCACATCATAATGTGTTGCACTAGTTTATCTCTCACAACCCATTTCAATTTACTAGAGGTCAAAGACCATTGTGTTTTCAACACCTTGTGTATTCTAAATAGATATTTCTTGAATTAATAGTGAGTCAATTATTCATTATTCATAGTAATTCTGAAATACATGTAGAAAAGACTCAATTTGTGGGGCTATAGAACCTTAAATATTTATTCACCAGAATGGAAGATGTTGATTAATTAATGTCATGTACCCTAATAGTAAAACGTTGATGAAAAATACAGAAGGTATAGGGAATCAACAGAGCGAATTTATTATTTTTAGTAAGCCCTTTTGTTTATCAATAATTATTGGTGTTTATTATGTGCCAATTTATCATCCTAACACTTTAGAGATTTCATGTCATTGCAATTCTTACAATAGTTTTATGAGGTAATCCTATAATTTGCCACTGTTTTATTTATGAGAAAACTGAGGCACAGGGATGTTAAGTAACCTAACTGAATTTTACAGCAGTAAAGTGACAGAGCCCAGATTTGAACCCAATCAGTCTCCCACCAGATACATGTTTTTAATTATTTCAGGCTATTCTCTTTAAACGTAAGCATTCATGTAACAAGCAGGGTACATTATTCCTTCTATTTCTAAAGCATGAAGTTTCTTTTATAATTTTATTGGACCCCAAACAGAATGCCTGAGTCAGATGGCAACACTGATGATCAAAGGAGGATTATTTGCTCTATATTGTTTTATTGTATGCAGAACTTAATTCTTTCACAACTTGAATAAACTATAGTGGCAATTTCTTACTAAACAGTCATATAGAAAGTCATTTTGGATAAAATTTTTAAAAATTATTGAAATTTATATGTCCAAAGTTGTGCAAATTTTTGTAATAATAATTTTTAACATTTTATGAAAATTTTGAAAAAACTTTGAAAATAAATGTATATATGATAGTAATCACTTTGTTTTAAGTCTAAAAATAAAAGGTGGTGAACTTATTATACATCAAGTTGACAATGCACTGTAGAATTGTATGCCTGAAACCTATGTAATCCTTGCTAACAGATGTCACCCCAATAAGTCTAACAATAAAAATGAATTTAAAAAAAAATAAAAAATAAAATAAAATAAAGTGAGAGATATATTCTGAATAGTAAAAAAATAAAAAAAAATAAAAAAAAATAAAAGGAACAGCATAAAAGGACACCACCAAGGAAGTAAAAAACAGCTGACAGGATGGGAGAATATATTTGCAAAGAATATATCTGAAAAAATATTAATATCAAGAATATATATCCATGGGTTATTTGTTTGTTCATTTCTTTTTAAAATTCAACAAGAGAAACAACAAAAATAATTCAAACAACTTGATGCAAGAATGGCCAGTGAATTTGAATAGACATTTCTCCAAAGAAGTTATACAAGTGGCCAATAAGCAAAATATAAAGATGCTTAATATCAAAAGCCATTAGAAGAATGCAAATCTAATTACAGTGAGATACTACTTCACACCCATTAGGATGGCTGTTATAAACAACAACAACAACAACAAATAATTGTTGGCAACAATGTGGAGAAATTAGATCTCTTGTGCTTTGTTGGTAAGGATGTGAAATGGTTTAGCCACCAGTGAAAAGAGTTACTTGTTTATTTAAAAGATAAACAGAATTACCAATAGATTCAGCAATTCCACTCCTACGTATATACTCAAAAGAATGAAAGTAGGGACTTAAGTAGACAACTGTACCCCAATGTTTATAGCAGCATTATTCACAATAACCAAATGGTAGGAAAAAACCTAAGTGCCCATCAACAAATGAATGAACAAAATGTGGTATAGATGTAGAATGGGATATTATTCATCTTAAAAAGGAATGGAATACTGATACATGTTACAATAGATGAACCATGTAATATGAGACTGAATGAGTAATGTTTTTGTCTTTGGAAATGTTGGACATCTCCTTCCAGTTTATATATGCATTTGGAAAACAAAATTAAAACAACTAGGCCTACACTGTATTAAAAGGAATTAAAGAAAGAGTTGTGACTATTTTGAGGTTATTTTATAATCTCCTCCACTAGATTATTTATTTCTTGATAGGATGAGCTACCTTAACCCATAAGTGTAAACCTATTACTCGCCACTTGCAAAACCCTGATCTGAGTGAATGAATGTGGACACAATCAGCGAGATGTTTTCTTTATTTTTTTTTATTTTTCTTTTTATTGGGGTGACATCTGTTAACAAGGATTACTTAGGTTTCAGGCATACAATTCTACAGTGCATTGTCAAATTGATGTATAGTAAGTTCACTACCTAATGTGAATTGTCTTTCCATCACCTTATATTTAGCTTCCCCCTCCTCTCCGTCCCCCTCCCCATTCTCCCCTCCCTGACCCACTCGTCCCCAAATAAACAATTAACTATTGATTGTGTCCATGTGTTATTTGTTTCTTCATTTCTTTTTTTTTAATTCATTTTTATTGTTAGACTTATTGGGGTGACATCTGTTAGCAAGGATTACATAGGTTTCAGGCATACAATTCTACAGTACATTGTCAACTGGATGTATAATCAGTTCACCACCTAATGTGACTTCTCTTTCCATCACCTTATATTTAGCTTCCCCCCCTCCACTCCCACCCCCTCCCCTTTCTCCCCTCCCTAACACACTCGTCCCCAAATAAACATTAAACTATTGATTGTGTCCATGGGTTATTTGTTTGTTCATTTCTTTTTTTCTTGCTTTCAGTTTTATATTCCGCATATGAGTGAAATCATGCAGTTCTTTGTTTTTTCTGTCTGGCTTATTTCACTTAGCATGATGATCTCCAGGTCCATACATTTTGTTGCAAATGGCAATATTTCATCTTTTCTTACAGCTGAGTAATATTCCATTGTGTATGTGTACCACAGCTTCTTTATCCAGTCATCTGTCGCAGGGACCTTTGGTTGTTTCCATGTTTTGGCCACTGTGAACAGCGCTGCAATGAACATTGGGGTACATAAGTCTTTGCGGACAAAGGTTTTCAACTTCTTTGGGTAGATCCCCAGAAGGGGGATTGCTGGGTCAAATGGTAACTCCATTCCCAATTTCTTGAGGAACCTCCACACTGCCTTCCACAGTGGTTGTACCAGTTTGCAATCCCACCAGCAGTGTACCAGAGTTCCTTTTTCTCCACATCCTCTCCAGCAATTGTTATTCCCTGTCTTGTTGATAATAGCCATTCTTACAGGTGTGAGGTGCTATCTCATTGTGGTTTTGATTTGCATTTCCCTGGTAGCTAATGAGGATGAGCATTTTTTCATATGTCTTCTGGCCATTTGTATTTCTTCGTGGAAGAAGTGTCTGTTTAGTGCTTCTGCCCACTTTTCAATTGGGTTGTTTGTTTTTTTGTTGTTAAGTCTTATTAGTTCTTTATATATTTTAGATATTAGACCCTTATCTGATGTGTTATTTGCAAATATTTTCTGCCCTTCAGTTGGATGGCTCTTTGCCTTGTTGATGGTTTATTTTGCAGTGCAGAAGCTTTTTAGTTTGATATAGTCCCATTCATTTATTTTTGTTTTACTTCCCTTGTCTTTGAGGACAGGTTCATGAAGTCTTCCTTGAGTCCTAGGTCTACCAGTTTAGTACCAATGTCTTCTTCTATACAGTTTATTGTTGCAGGTCTTATATGAAGGTCTTTAATCCATTTTGAGTTAATTTTTGTATATGGAGAGAGTTCACAGCTCAGGTTCATTTTTTGCATATGTTTTTCCAGTTTTCCCAGCACCACCTACTAAAGAGGCTGTCTTTTCCCCATTGTATGTTTTTTGCTCCTTTATCGAAAATTATCTGTCCATATATTTGTGGGTTTATTTCTGAGTTTTCAGTTCTATTTCATTGGTCTATATTTCTGTTCTTCTGCCAGTACTAAGCTGTTTTGACCTTTGATGCTTTGTAATATAAATAGAAGTCAGGAAGTGTAATGCCACCTGCCTTATTCTTTTTATGTAGTATTGCTTTGGCAATTCAAGGTCTTTTGTGGTTCCATATAAATAATTCCTTTATCTATTTCATGAAAGTATGATTGCTGGATTTTGATGGGTATTGCATTAAATCTGTAGATTGCTTTGGGCAGAATGGCCATTTTAACAATATTAATTCTTCCTATTCGTGAACAGGGGATATTTTTCCACCTCTTAAAGTCTGTTTCAATTTCTTTCAAAAATGTCTTATAGTTTTCTGGCTATAGGTCCGTCATGTTCTTTGTTAAGTTAAATCCCAGGTATTTCATTCTTTTTGTTGTGATAGCAAAAGGAATTGACTCCCTCATTTCTTTTGCTGTGGATTCATTGTTTTTATAGAGGAATGCTGTTGATTTTTGTACATTGATTTTATATCCTGCAACTTTACTATATTCGTTAATTGTTTCTAATAGTTTCCTGTTGGAATCTTGGGAGTTTTTTATATAAAGGATCATGTCATCTGCAAATAGTGACAATTGGACTTCTTCTTTCCAAATTTGGATACCTTTGATTCTTTTCTCTTGCCTGATTGCTGTGGCAAGAACTGCCAGTACAATTTTAAATAACATTGGTGACAGGGGGCATCCCTGTCTTGTCCCTGATTTTAGGGGAATAGGTTTCAGCTTTTCCCCATTCAATATGATGATGCCAAGTGTCTCTCATGTATGGCCTTTATTATGTTGAGATACTTTCCTTCTATACCTATTTTATTTAGTGTTTTGATCATAAATGGATGTTGTACCTTGTCGAAAGCTTTTACTGCATCAATTGAAATGACCATATGGTCTTCATCTTTGATTTTGTTTATATGGTGTATCACATTGATTGATTTTCATATGTTGAACCATCCTCGTGCTCCCGAGATGAATCTCACTTGATCATGATGTATGATCTTTTTGATGCATTGTTGTATTCTGTTTGCTAATATTTTATTCAGGATTTTTGCATCTGTGTTCATCAGAGATATTGGTCTATAGTTTTCTTTTTCTGTGATGTCTTTGCCAGGCTTTGGTATTAGAGTAATGCTGGCCTCATAGAATCAGTTAGGAAGTATTGTTTCCTGTTCAATTTTTTTGGAAGAGTCTGAGGAGGATAGGCATTAATTTTTCTTGAATGCTTGGTAGAACTCATTGGTGAAACCAGGTGTTCCATAACTTTTGCCTTTAGGGAGATTATGTATAGTCATTTCGATCTCGTTGTTATTGATTGGTCTATTTAGATTATCCAGTTCTTCTTGGTTCAGTCTTGGTAGGCTATAAGTTTCTGGAAACTTGTCCTTTTTTTCTAGGTTTTTAAATTTCGTGGTCTAAAGTCTTCCATTATATTTTCTTATAATTCTTTGTATTTCTGTGGTATCAGTGGTAATTTCTACCCTTTCATTTCTAATTTTGGATATTTGTGTCCTTTCCTTTCATCCTTTGATTAGTCTCACCAGGGGTTTGTCAATTTTGTTGACTTTCTCAAAGAACCAGCTCTTCGTAATATTAATTTTTTCTATTGTCTTTCTGTTCTCTAATTGGTTTACCACAGCTTTGATTTTTATTATTTCTTTCCTTCTGCTGACTTTGGGTTTTGTCTGCTATTCTTTTTCTAGTTCTTTAAGATGGGATGCTAAGATATTTGCTTGTGATTTTTCTTGTTTCTTAAGATAGGCCTGTAGTGATATAAATTTCTCTCTTATTACCGCTTTCGCTGTGTCCCAATAACTCTGATACGTTATATTTACATTGTCATTACTTTCTATATATTTTTTAATCTCATCTTTTATTTGTTCTTTTATCCAGTCTTTTTTTAATAACCTGTTGTTTAATCTCCATCTATATGTGGTTTTTTCTGCTTTCCTTTTACAGTTGATCTCCAATTTCAAAGCTTTGTGGTCTGAGAATACAATTGGTATGATTTCGATCTTCTTGAATTTGCTGAGGCTAATTTTGTGTCCCAGCATATGGTGTATTCTTTAGAACATTCCATGCGCACTAGAAAAGAAGGTGTAGTCTCTTTTTGCTGGATGAAGTATCCTGTGAATGTCAATTATGTCCAATTGCTGTAATGTGTTGTTTAGAGCTGTTATTTCCTTATTTATTTTCTGTTTGGATGATCTGTCCATGGCTGTTAGTGGGGTGTTTAAGTCTCCCATTATGATTGTGTATTCATCAGTTTCTCCTTTCAAGTCTGTTAGTAGATTCTTTGTGTATTTTAGTACATCCTGGTTGGGAGCATATATATTGATTAGTGTCAATTCTTCTTGTTGTTGTATTGTGCCTTTTATCATTATGTAATGACCATCTTTGTCTTTTACTATCTTTTTTAACTTGAAGTTTATTTCATCAGATATCAGTATGGCCACTCCTGCTTTTCTGTGGTTACCATTTGCTTGGAGTATTGTATCCCATCCTTTCATTCTGAGTCAGTGTTTGTCCTTACAGCTGAGGTGTGTTTCCTGGAGACAGTATACGGATGGGTTCTATTTTGAATCCAGTCTGCTACTCTGTGTCTTTTTATTGGTGAGTTCAGTCCATTAACATTTAGAGTGATGATCGATATGTGAGGATTTCCTGTGGCCATTACTTATTTCTTGCTTTGTTTGGTTTGTCTGTTTGTTTATTTTTGTTTCTTTCTTGTTGCCCCAACTTTGTTCCATTTTTCCTGATGTTTTGTTTCAGGCTGAAGAGCCTCCTTCAGTATTTCTTGGAGTGCTGGCAAATTCCCTCAGCTCCTGTTTGTCTGAGAAGATCTTTATTCCACCTTCTTATCTGAAAGATAATTTTGCTGGATAATTTATTCATGGCTGGACGTTTCTCTCTTTTAAATATTTCAATATTTGATTCCACTCTCCCCTGGCTTGTAGAGTTTCTGATGAGAAGTCTGATGCCAGCTTGATGCGTTTTCCTCTAAAGGTTATAGTTCTTTTTTCCCTGGCTGCCTTGAGAATTGTCTCTTTGTCTATATTTTTGGACATCTTTAGTACCATGTGTCTTGGAGAAGATCTGTTGGGGTCCAGGTATCTGGGGGAACTGTTTTCTTCTTGAACTTGGAGTTCCAGATCTTTCCATAGGTTTGGAACATTCTCATCTATGATTATTTTGAGTATGCTCTCTGTATATTGCTCTGCCCCTCTTCTATTCCTAATATCCTGATATTGTTTTGTCTCATGGAGTCAAATATTTCTTGCAGAGTTCTTTCAATCCTTTTGGTTCTATATTCCCTCTCTTCCTCTTTCTGAGCTGTTTCCATGTTCTGGTCC
>PVJL010011238.1:24213-44215 GCA_004026885.1 Lyroderma lyra
TTGGTCCTGTTTCCTATGGCAGTTATTTCATTTCTCACTTCTTTTATGGTATTATTTATTTCTCGTATTTCTGTCTCAATCTTTCTTATGTTTTGAATTTCTTTGTTAAATTGTTCTTTTTGTTCACAGAGTTCCTTTTTTATGTCGTTTATATCCTTTTTTATGTTATTTATCTCAGCTATGGTGTTCTGCCAATAGGATTTCATTTCTCTCACAGCCTTTAGAATGGCTGCTTTAAATTCTCCGTCACTTAAATAAGACCCTTCCAGATGTAACAACCTGTCTTCTGGGTAAATTTCATGTTCTTTCTGAGGAGTTTTAGTTTTTAAGGAATTCATCCTGTGCACTGGGTTCTTCCTCTTTGACCTGAGGGCTTTATTTTCAGTGCCCAGATTATTGCTTTTGTGGTGTCTTGCTTTAGGGCAGAAACTAGGTGGTCCTGGGGGTCAAATTTTTGGGGAGAGGGTGCTGTTTGTTTCTTCTTTCTGATCTCCTACTGTGTTTGGAGGCTGTACGCATATATCCTGGGTAGAGGCCAACAAAAGGCGTTTCAAAGGAGGCTCTGCCTTCTGCCCTTTGCTGGAGAAGCTGTTTCAGGGCTTGTTTCTGCTGGCTGGGCTGAATGCTATCAAATCAGTCTTTCTTCCCAGTCCTGATTCAGCACCTGACTGTCTACAGTCTCACACTGCTTTCAGAACCCTGGGGTGCACGAAGAAGTGCCCGCTCCATAAGTCCAAAGCTGTGAGCTTGGCCTGAGACAGCAGGGTCACCTTTGCAGTTGCCTGGGAACAGGAACTGCAGCCCTGTGTAGATCTCCAGGGGGCTTAGAACTGGGATGTCATCTTTGCAGTTCAGTGTCCTCGCTCAGCCCTTTTACCACTCTAAAGTTCCAAAGCCTGGCTCCCACGTGGCCTCTCCCCTCCCCCGAACTGCTCCACTCGGATCTTGTTGCAGTCTCCTCTCCCTTCCCTCTCCCCAACTGGACCCCTTCTTGCCAACCTTCAGGTGTTTACTTGCAATTTGTGGATTTCTCAACAGCCGTTTTGTCACTCAGTGTCCTCTTTCTTGGCTCCTGGATGGCCGTTCAATTGTGTTTTCTGGGAGAGGCTTTAGGGACCTCGTCTCCAGTCGCCATCTTCTCTTCTCTGAGATGTTTTCTATTTAGGTATAATTGTACTAAAATGTAAGTATTAGCTACAATGTCACCAGCATGGCACTGGAGGAAGAAAAATACAAAAGGAACTCAAAGCTATAAAGTTGGGAAAAGAGAAAAATTATAAAAATTTACGCTGTTAGTCAAATTTCAAAAATAATTTTACACTATTATATCACTCTGAAGAGACATAATTTTATAGATATTAGAATACAATATATGAATCATTATTTATTATTCAATAATAGATAGTAGTTGTTAGCTCCTCTATTAGAGAACCTGATGAGTTCATTAGTTGCTCTCTAGAGACCTTGTGTATCAGATATTGTAGCAATTATTTATATTGCTGTAATTTATAAACTCTAAACTTTATGCTTCCCACACCAAGAATCAGTGACTATACATTCCTAAAGAACAGGCAGGTAAGGAAATTTTTTTAATGTTATATTCTTCTATTCTCTCTCTCTCTTTCTCTCTCTCTCTCTCTCTCTCTCTGTGTGTGTGTGTGTGTGTGTGTGTGTGTGTGTGTGTGAACCTCTCTCTGAGCCTCTTCAGTCATTATCTATATTGTTAGGGATAAATATGTAATTAGAATAGAAAAGTATACTTGATTAATCTGTGTAAGAGATAAAAATATATCCCTGGAGACAAATGATTATGAAGCATGAAGAGGCAATTCAAACACTAAAAATTAGAGGAATATTTTTCTCTAATAAGAATGATTTTATTCAAACAAAAATATTTTAAGTGGAAACTTTAACTTTTTATTTTATAGATACAGAGATTTAACTTATTATACATCAAGTTGACAATGCACTGTAGAATTGTATGCCTGAAACCTGTGTAGTCCTTGCTAACAGATGTCACCCCAATAAGTCTAACATTAAAAATGAATTTAAAAAAATCTTCTTTGGGCTACTGTCTAAACTAAGGAATATAGGAAATATATGTAGAACAGAAGCACCCACGTGGAAACCTAACTTGGATATGGAAGGAAATAGAAGGAAAAGAATTATGTGTCATTTTATTGACACTATTATTTTCTAGGCCAGATACATTAGAAAAATGAAAGAGAAAATACATAAAGCGGAAATTTTCTTTGAGTATATACAACTACAATACCTTGCAGTGTATTTTACTGCTAAAATTAAGAATTAAATTTTCCAAAATTGGGAGACATTTGGTGTATTAGCTAAACCCTGTAACTAATAATAAACATGTATAATTGAATTAAACATTATAGACCCAGGCAGATGAATTCATTCTTCAAATGATGACATAAAAGTTCAAAGTTCTTGAGATTTTAATTCAAAATATCCAGGTTGAATAAACCAATATGGATTAATTTTCCAATTATATTTCAAAAAGCAATGAGCAACTACCTTCACATAAATTTATTAAGTGATAAAAAAGAAAATAACAGAACCATCAGAAAAAATAATGTGAACCATATTTTAAGTTTTTTAAAATACTATTCTAAGAATACTTATATTTTTGGCCTTATTAGTGTATTCATTATTAAATTTTAAATATGTTAACTAATTTATCTTTTCTTCTTTGAAAATATTGACTTACATTTTTTAAAATGGTGCATATTCATTATTAAATATGTGAAGTTGTATTAAAGAATAGCAAAAGCAAATAACCCAATTTAACAACAGGCAAAGGTCTTGAATAGACATTTCAACAAAAAAGGTATACAAGTGGCTAATAAGCACAAAGAAAATTATTCATCATCATTAGTGCTAGGGAAATGAAAATCAAAACCACAATGAGATACCACTTCAAATTTATTGGTATGGCTATTGCTCACATTTTAAAAAAATGACAAGTGTTGTTAGGAATGTGGTGAAATTTGAACCCTCGCACTCTGCTGGTAAAATTATAAAATGGTGTGGCCTTTGTAGTAAAGAATTCACTAGTTCCTAGATAGTGATCATTATTACACATTATTATAAATGCACTTAATACCACTGAATTGTACAAAAAAAATAAGTAAAGTGGTAATTTTTATATTATGTGTATTCTACTACCATTAAAAAACTTTTTAAAAATCATGTAATAAAACAAACTATTTTAAGAAAAAGAGATTGGCAAATTGTTTCAAGTCCAAATTTATAAAAGGAATTTATGTTAACATTTGGTAGTAATTCTAATACCTTATTCTATGCTTTAAACCTTTATTGGTATCATATTTCAGAAATTATTTTATAAAAAGTATAGATAATAGTATAAGCAACATTTATGAGCAAAGACACGTAATTGTGTAACAGCAGCTATGACAGGGGCATGAACAGGAATGTTTGCTCTGTGGCTGCAAAGTTAGATAGTATTAGTGGAATTCAGACTTGGAGCTGTGACCTTGTATCAGATGACTTAACCAGGCCAACTTAGACATAAAAATGATCAATAAATGAAATGGAGATTATGAAAACTTAAGGTCACATTGTTAAATATATCTTTGATAAGCATCATTATTCTCTGCTTCTGTTATTTGGTAGTACTATTCAATCTTATTTTTGTCTAATCCTGAATGTTATTGTAAATGTTACTTTTATTCTATTTAATGTTTCTAAATATAATATCCTACAAAAATATTGGTAATTGTTTTTACAAATCACTGGAGTATGTTTTTATATAAAAGATGTAATAATATCAAGTTGAGAAGCCTGCTGTAAATTATGTAAAGTTTAGAAAATCAAGGGGCACTTTGTTCCAGTTTAACCTCTGTCATGACCTTTTTTGTAACTGTAAACTAAACTACAATCACACAATCATTGAAGCCCAAATAACAGTTGAGTGTTTTGCATGTTGTATAATCAGGCAAAGATAACATAAAGTGTTGGAGTATCCAATAAAATGACCAAAATGCAGTCATTATTATTCTTCCTTTTCCCACCCTCTTACATTTTAATATATATTTCTTTATTACTAGTAATTATCAATAAAGAATGTCAAAATTTCTAATCTTGCCTCCACCACTTATTATTGGTATGACAATTTTCTTAACCTTTCTCAGCCTCCATTTCCTCATCTCTATAATAAACAGAATAACAGAACCTACTATGTAGGTTGTTATGACAGTTCAATGAATTAATATGAAAAATTAGTCCTTAAAATAATGTATGCATACAAGTGATCCATAAATATAATCTACTTTTGTTATTGTTGTTGTGACAATGATATACCTGCTATGTAAATCTAGAACGAGTATTGTAAGAGCTAGTAATATTATATATATCACAGAATTTATTTATTTGCAGCTCTTCAAGAATGTGGTCTCCTAGACACATGCCTCGCCTAGATATACTGACTCTGAGATAGATCCTAATAAAACTTCTGTAATAAACTCTTCAGTTGATTTGGAATGAGAAAAGACCCAAATGGAATCAGAGGGAAAAAAGCACAAGACTTTATTGAGAGAAGAGGTTATGAAGCAAACCCTGAGAGATTAGTTTTGCAAAGAAAGGCTGGAGAGAAAATTTACACCCTGCCCCCATGTTCTGGACATTTATCTTTTGGCTTAAATGTAGAAACTACATGCCCAAATTTCCTTAGCATAGATAACACAGATAGCAATGGAAACAATCATATAAAACATTAATAAAGGACAGTAAACAAATGGATAAGAATTACAGATAACACATTTTGCAGTCAGGAGTCATTAACAATGAATCAGTTTTCAGGGGAGGTTAAATTGTATAAAAGTTATTTATATGACAAGAATTTGATGTCTATCTCCCTTCAGGAAAGAAAGTCCACAGTTTTCGTTAGAGCCACAGAAATGTCTGTAATCTCTCCCAAACCCAGTGATTTTGGTAACCTACTTCATATATTACACTTCATAAATCCATTTCCATTGTTTCTATTTGTCACACTTCTTGGGAACATAACTATCACAGATTTAACTGCTAGTGTGACTGCAGAGGCTGCAGGAGAAGGCATATCTGAGAGACGAGTATTTTTAAGGCAAGATACAGCAGCCAGTCCCCATGTGAGGAGTTTCAATACTGAAAGATTGGATTTGTTTTACTAAGCATGGTGGCAGTTTTTGCCAGATTGATTCTGTTTCTGATTCTGTGAGCTTAATTCTTAATTCCTATTCTGACTCCCTTTATTTCAGGATGTTATTTACTATGCTTTCAACTTTGAAATGTCCCCAATTATTCTAAGCTTTACCTGGACTCCTTACTCTCTTCCTCATTTGACCTTAAGGTTCTGCCTAGTCTACTTTAGGGAGTATGTAGGGCATTCCGAAAATATCTCAGTAGTCTTATTTCTGCTGCCTGTAACACTCTGACACCACTGTCAGTACATCCAAGATCTTTAACTAGAGCTCCACTCATACATAATTTTTAAATTCTGAGCTGCTCGTCTTTCAGGTTTACAAAGAATTTGGAAAGGGTTCAAAAGACAGCCATGAAATGATTTAATACATGAAGAAAAAAAAGCCTATGATAAAGCTTAAACTGAACTCTTCAAATTCTTCATTTGAAAATAGCAATTAAGTCACATTAGGTGGTGAACTTACTATACAATAAGTTGACAATGCACTGTAGAATTGTATGCCTGAACCTTATGTAATCCTTGCTAATAGATGTCACCCCAATAAGTCTAACAATAAAAATAAATTGAAAAAAAGAAAATAGTAATAATCTTTAAATTAATGCAGAGTTATAGTATAGAGATAGCAATTGACTTTTAAAGAACATAAAACAGAAATAAACATGGCTAAATTTTAGACTGAAATTCTAGGTTGATCTTTGATAGTGGTTCCTTGAGAAGTTTACAAAAGCTGTGAATTAAAGTGTGCACATAATTTCAATAATTTCAGAAACCCACATACCATGAATTTCTTAGGAAATCTTGGAATCCAAATATGGAAACTTCCAACCAAAAGAAATCTTTCAAAGACTGATGGTTGTTAAATGTGAAAGTGGATAATCAAAGAAAGGTGACAAAATTTTTTTGTAAAGGTGCTTTGAAAATAGTTTTTAATCTCCATGAAAATGTAGAGGACCTAATGTACAGGATCATTTGTGTACATACATAGTAATTAGATTGCATTTTCTTAGTTATAAAATTGTCAGATGTATGAGAATCCTAGTGAAGTGTATCTATCTCATCTAGTGGATTCACATAAGTATTGTATCTATTTAAGACCTTATTGTTTGTACTGAGACTTATTCTTCCACTAATGACATAAGCAATTCAAGGCATCCAGTCATTTTTCTGGGCCTCTATTTCTTTGTCTAGAAAAGGAGATAATTTGGACCACATAGTGTCTTAGGTACCATTTACTTCTCATAGTCTCATGTTAAGTGCCGACCCTAAGACTCACCCTGGATATGCAAGAAAATAAACATTATATATATCACTCATTTAGAATTCACAGGATTTATTTCTCTTATAATTATAAAGTTTTAAGAATGGCCAATATAAGATTGACTTAATTAATATATTTAGGCATTAATTCATTCAAAATACATAGATTTCTTTCTTTTGCTCAAAAACAAATGGTCAATGGTAACTTTGAAACAAATTTACATATCTATCAATGACTCTATTATCAGTCAATAAAGACTTGGATTTTCTTTTTGTTTTTAACAACTGTATGAAATACAATGCATAAGAATACAATATAATAAGGCTATTGATTCCTTTACAAGTTCACAATTTTACAAACTTGTCAGGTCAAGTGGAGGTTAAGTTTCTATTTGCACAAATCTCACAGTTGTTCTGTGACAGTGAAAACAGTGATTCTTTGTCTCACAGTAAGCAGACAGTAAGTTTAAAACAATGTATGTTTTCTTTATTAGCTTAAAAAATCACAGTTCACAGTGTGATTTTTCAGAATGCTCAAGTGCTTCAAGTTAATATTTAAGATGACCTGATAAATATTGGGTGCCATTGTGAAAATGAATTATTTTTAGAAAGGTAATTATTGTTTCAAGTTTGATAAATTACTTATTAGGTAAAAATTCAATTTTATTAATCTTTTGGGAATGATTTTCTTCTCTTTCCAGTCACCATCTTGCCCTCCCTCCTGATTTTCTTTATATTGTAAAATCTACCTAGACTTATGTAACCAAAGACACTAAACAAGTATTTTTTATGAGCTAAATAACGAACAAATATGAAGAAGCAGGTATTTATTCTTCTGCTCCAAAATGAGAAAGATGAAGAGGAGCTTGGCAAAAATTGCAAAAGTGAATAAATTGTAATTAAAATTTAAAATTTACTCACTTTTTATTTATTAACAAAATTTGTTAGGAAAGCATAACATGAACATTAGGGAGAAATTAAATATTTGATTTTCTAAGCTGTCTCCTCTGCAGCTATCTTCAGTATTAAAGGCAAAAAACAAACAAACAAACAAACCTATTTGCCAAAGTGCAAATGAATATATCATAACTTAAAATGAGAAACATGTCTATAATTAATTTTCCCTTTATACCACAGTAATACCACAAAACTATAACAACATTACTAGTCAATCTGCAAGGTGCTTTCCACTTCTATTCACTTGTAACCTGTTGAATTAACCATGTATTCAATTCCCAGTGTTCCTAGCTTGCTTCAGAAATTATGCTTCAGTTCCAGCCTTTTGTATTATATTATCTTTCTGCACCTTTCTAGTAAAGACTATATGTTCTTTTCAAACTATCTCCCATTCTTCAATGATTATTATTTGAAATTCTACTTTGAAGCAGGCCTCTATTTTTACTCCAAAGCCTAGTACAATGTCTGACACAAACTCTACATCTAATTAATGTAGGTTTTATGTGATTTTTAAAATGCACTCATTTGCCACATTTACATTACTTTCCCCAGAAAAAGACACACACACACACACACACACACACACACACACACACACACACACACACTCTCTCTCTCTCTCTCTCTCTCTCTCTCTCTCTCTCTCTCTCTCTCTCTCTCTCTCTCTCTCTCTCTCACACACACACACACACACACACACACACACACAGAGACAAACATTTATGGGGCTCTTTTAGAATGCTGTCATTAAGGAAATACAGTAGAAATTTTGTTTACCAGAAATCAAGCAAAAGATTTACTCGTTGCTTAAGATACTGCCAGTTGCTCAAGAGTGTTGGTGGCTTGAGTTCTGGTTAATAGTCTACTAACATTTATCCAGCATCTACCAATTCCCATGGGTGCCAGTTAACTGAGAGTCTACTGCATTGGCTGTGGAACTAGATCTTAAGAGACATCCCTATACACTTTTTGACATAGTGTTGATGTCTACCACTTTGAGCTACATGATAAACAATTGTCGGATGATAAAGTTATTTACTTGCCAACACATTGTGCTGAGACAACTAGTTACAGGCAAAGGAATGAAGCTGGACACCTATCTCACACTATATTAAAAAAACTCAAAATGGATCAACGATCTAAAAGTAAGATAAAACTATATCATTATTTTAGAAGAAAACATAGGCAAAAATATTTTTGACCATGAAGTATGCAATGGTTTTTTATATATAATACCAAAAGTACAAGCAAAAAAAAAAATAAATGTAAAAACATAAATTGGACATGACTGTCAAGATTAAAACTTCTGTACTTCAAATGAAGTATAGAGAAGTGGAAAAAAATTTGCCAATCATAATGAATCTGTATCTAGAAAATATAAAGAATTGTTATACTTCAATAATGATAAGCTGATTTTACAATAGGCAAAAGCTCTGAAGAGAAAATTCTCCAAAGATATACAAATAACCAATAAGCACAGGAAAAGATATTCAATATTATTAGCCATCAGGGAAATGCAAACCAAAATCGTGGAATTCCACTTTATACTCACAAGAATGACTGTAATAGAGATAAATAATAACTATTAATGAGATCACAGATAAATTAAATTCATACACTGCTGGTGAGACTGGAAATTGTTATGGTCACTTGGAACATAATTTGGAAGTTCTGCAAATGGCTAAGTATAGTTATCATATGGTCCTGCAATTCCTCTTATGTACAGACAAGAGAAATAAAAATACATGCACACAAAAGCATCAGTGTTCAGCACAGCATTACTCAAAACAGTCAAACAGTAGAAAGAAATGAACAAACAAATAACCCATGGACACAATCAATAGTTTAATGTTTATTTGGGGATGAGTGGGTTAGGGAGTGGAGAAAGGGGAGGGGGTGGGAGAGGAGGGGGGAAAGCTAAATATAAGGTGATGGAAAGAGAAGTCACATTAGGTGGTGAACTCATTATACATCAAGTTGACAATGCACTGTAGAATTGTATGCCTGAAACCTATGTAATCCTTGCTAACAGATGTCACTCCAATAAGTCTAACAATAAAAATGAATGAAAAAAAAGAAACAATTCCAATGTCCATTAACTGACAAGTGAATAAACAAAGTGTGGTATATGCATAAAATGAAATATTATTGGCAAAAAAAGGAGAACTGATATGCGCAACAACATGGATGAATCATGAAAACATGCTATTTAAAACACGTCCCAAAGGAACATATATTATTCGATTTCATTTATATGAAATTTTCAGAATAAACAAATCCATATAAAATTAAAATAAATAAGTTCTTGCCTGTGGTGAGGGGATGAGATATTTGAGATGTGATAATAAGGGATGTGGTAATTCTTTTTATTGTAATGAAAATATTTTAAAATTGACTGTGGTGATGAATGCAGTTTTGTGACCATAATAAAATTCACCGAATTGTACACTTTAAATGAGTATAGTATATGACATAAGAAGTGTATCTCAATAAAGCTATTTAAAGAAAAGCTATCTACCAAACTCTAAACCACTGGGTTGCACACCAGAAAAGTAGTTAAATGCAGAAGTTATCATTTTCTTTATTTGTATAATAACCATCTTAACTATAATACAAAAAAATGGAACTTATTTATTTGTTTTATCCCCATGTCATTTTATTAAGTGTATGAATGCCTGTCTATTTGAATTCCTCAGAGATCTGAGGCATATGGCCACCTGCCTATTGTGGTTTGTCACCATTCCAGTGCCCTCTCTATGCAGTATTTCCATATAGGAAATTCTCAATGGCTGTGTGTCAAGTCAGTGAATTAACACTGACTATATCCAAGAGTTTAAGGTAGTAACAGTGTACCTATGTAGGAATATGCAGTTGGAAACAGGTAACTGCACAAGAAAGTTTTGTTGTATTTTCAAAAACTCAGAAGATACTATTTACATAAAAACCTGTATGTAGTTTCTCATTGTAACCCAAAGAACACAGTACTATTTTTGAACCTTTAAATCACACTGAATCTAGTATTCTTAGTTTAAATTAAAAGAAATTAAAGTCTATCCGAAAAAAAATGAACAAGATGAAAGATTTAAGTCAGATAATGTGCAATTTCTCA
Source organism: Lyroderma lyra (assembly GCA_004026885.1). Classification (NCBI taxonomy): domain Eukaryota; kingdom Metazoa; phylum Chordata; class Mammalia; order Chiroptera; family Megadermatidae; genus Lyroderma; species Lyroderma lyra. The sequence continues at coordinate 34,758 of PVJL010011238.1, forward strand.
TACTTTGTTTTTACCAGTCACTTTATGAAGAAAAATTTCAAGCATTTCAGTTGAATTGAAGTCCAATGTGCTCACATCATTTTCTAACATTAAAATTAGCATAGCATTAAAATGGCATTGAAGAACGATTTGAAATACTCAAGTTTTAATGCTAAAAAATAGTTAATCCCATTTAATAACTATCTCCCTCAAATTTGACTATTGATTCTTTTTTTAAATTCATTTTTATTGTTAGACTTATTGGGGTGACATCTGTTAGCAAGGATTACATAGGTTTCAGGCATACAATTCTACAGTGCATTGTCAATTTGATGTATAATGAGTTCACCACCTAATGTGACTTCTCTTTCCATCACCTTATATTAAGCTTCCCTCTTTTTTTTTGTGAGTGATCTGCACAATTTCTCTACACACAGGCAACATTTATTTGTTGGCATGTATCTCAGTCATTACCAGTATAGTGCCCTTTTCAGAACAGAAATCAAGAAAGTGGGCAAAAACAGTTTTTCAGAGATAGAGGTTTATTAAAATGAAAGTTTGTTGCATCAAGGGAGCTCACTCTGAGAGGTGGGATATTACTCCCTAAAGCTGAATGGCACTGCTGTTTGATGGGTTCTTGGGGTTGAGGTACACCTCTTCCTCTTTGCTTCTCCTACCACAAAGTATGTTGAAGTGTGTCCTGCAGTGTACCTACATGCTACTACATGCATCCCATGTCTTTTCAGCATCTTAAATCTCCCCTTATGGGAATGTTTTTATTATGAAAATGAAAAAACGACCTATAGAACAGCTATTCTAACTAATGTGCATGTGCAACTTTAGAAACTTTTCCTGGGCTCTTATCTCTACTGTGAATATAGTCTGTTTACCCATTGTTATTTATTGGTTGGGGGATGTGTCTCAGGATTGTTTTCCCCAGCTGCAGCTTCAGGCCACTGACCACCATACATGACCACTGACTACAGTTTCAACCACCAGGTGAGTGGAAGCTTCTCACTATTGCCAGTTTGGTCTGTGGTGAGTATTGTCTTCTGTTTACTTATAATCATCCCAACCAGAATCAGTTTGAGCATTTAATTAAAACAAAGGTCATTACATCACAAAGTACTACAAAAGAATAAAAGTTCTTTTCTGAGGTTAAGAAATAAATGTACTCACTTATTTGTTTGTTTGTTTTACTTTGGACTATATATCCTCTTTCTTTGAGAAAACCTCTTTGAAAACCTCTTTCAATTTCATGAGAAATCAACATAATGTATAAGACACAATGAAATGTAACAGACGAAGGGCTAGTAGACATTAGATGTAAATCGTAGACCCTGGTTCTACCACTTAACTTCTCAGAGTCTCTTTGTAAAGCTGTTACCCTGGACAGTCCTGCAAGTGCCTACCTGAAGGGCTAAGAGGCATGGCTGAGCTTCTTCCCTACTCTAACTTCATCTACCTCTGTGAACAGGGAGGCCTGTGATCAGTATTTGTTACCCTGTGACAGGCCTGAAGGTACAAGTGGCCTGTCCAAACCTCTCACTCACTCTAACTCTACTCTGGGAACAAGGAAGGCCCTGGTCAACAAATAACTTGCCATGACATGCTAACACTTGTCAAAACTAAAATGACTGTCAAAATGACCTCCAAAAGGTTCTAAAACACATGATAATATAATCTCCATTCCAAAATACACCTCAGGTTGAAGGTCTGCAGGGGGTCATTGTGCTGGTCAGGTTGGGGTCTTTTCTGGGGTCCCTGGGTCATGAAGTTGGAGGTCTGCTTGGGGTCCCTGTGCTGGTCAGTTTACAGGCCTGCCTGGGGTTTCTGTGCTGGTCAGTTTGGGGATCTTCTCAGGGTCTTTGTACCCAGTCAGGTTGGGGTTTTATCTAGGGTCTCTGTTCTGGTGAGGTTGAAGATTGCCTGAGGTTTTTGTGATGGTCAGTTTTGAGGTCTGCCTGGGGTAACTGTGCTTGTTAGTTTGGGAGTCTGCTTTGAGTCTCTGAGCTGGTCAGGGTGTCTGCCTGAGTTCTCTGTGGCTGGTCACGTTAAGAGTCTATCTTGGGTCTCTGTGCTTATCTGGTTATGGGTCTGCAAGGGGTTTTCTGCTGGTCAAGTCAGGGATCTTCTGGATGTCTCTGTATCCAGTAATGATAGGGTCTTCATGGGGTCTCCATACTGGTCAGGTAGGGTGTCTGCCTGAGTACTTTATCGTTGGTCATTTTGAGAGTCTTCCTTGGGTCTCTGTGCTGGTATGATTATGGGTCAGCCAGAGGTTTATGTGCTGGTCATGTCAGGGGTCTTCTGAATATCTGTATGCCAAGTAATTGGGGTCTGCTGGAAGTCTGCTGATCATGTTGAAAGTCAGCTGGGGTATCTGTCCTGGTCCCATTGAGTGACTTCTTGGGGTCTCTGTGATGATCAGGATAGACATCTGCTGGAAGACACTGTGCTGGTCAGATTGAGGGTCTGCCTGGGGTCTTTGTGAAAGTTCACATTGGATCATCCAGGGGTCTGACTGCTGGTTAGAATGAAGATCGTCCAGAGGTCTCTCTACTGGTCAGGTTTGAGGTCTATTGGGGGTCTCTGTGCTGGTCAGCTTTAGGGTCTTCCAGGGGTCTCTGTGATCATCAGCTTAGGGGTCATGCTGGGATTTATGTGCTAGATCATATTAACGGTATGCCAGGGATCTCTGTGCTGCTTAGGTTGGAGGTCTGCCTGGGTCTCTGCTGCACAGGTTGGGACCCTGCTGAGAGTCTCTGTGCTGGTCAGGTTGGGGGTTTGGTTGGATCTCTGCTGGTGTTGTTGGAGAAATGGTAGGGTACTGTGGTGGTCAAGTTGGGGGTCAGCAGGTTCTCTTTGCTTTTCACATTCCAGGTGTGCTGGAGTCTCTGTAATCATCATGTTGAGTGTCTGCCTTGATCTCTGAGCTGTTCAGGTTACAGAAAGCCTAGGGTCCTGTTTCCAGTCAGGTGGGGATTGACCAAGGTTCTCTGTGCTAGTCAAGTTGGAAGAAATCTTGGGGTCCTTGTGCTGGTCAGATTGGGTGTTTGTGAGCTTCATGCTGGTCAGGTTAGGAGTTTTCTGGTGAACTTGGTGCTCAGTGAGGTTTGGGGGTTGCCTTTGTTCTTTGTTCTGGTTATCTTTGGGGTCTACTTGGGTCTCTGTGCTGGTCAAAGGGATATCTTTGTTTTGGTCAGGTTGCAGGTGTGCTGGGGATCTGTATGCTGTTCAGGTTGGGGATCTGTTAGGTGTTTCTTTGTTGGTCCAGTTTGGTGTCTGCTGGGTTCCCTGTGCTGGTCATGTTGTGTTTCTGCCTAAGGTCTCTGTGCTGGTCAGATTGGGGGACTTCTGAGGGTAATTGTGTTGGTAAGGTTGGCCGTCTTCCTGTGGTCTCTATAACATGTCAATTTGGATCTTTCAAGGACTTCTGTGTCAGGTTGAGATGAGATCTGTGTCCAGTCAGTTTGGGGATCTTCCTGGGTTCTCTGTTCTAGTGCACTGGGAAGTCTGCCTGTGCCTCTGTGGTGGTAACACTTAGTGTCTGCCTCGGGTCTCTATGCTGGTCATGTTGAAGGTATGCCTAAAAATTCTGTGCTGGTCATGTTAGGGTCTGTTTTGATCTCTCTGCTGGTGAGGTTGGGGACTCATGGGGTACTGTGCTTATTAGGTAGAAAGTTTGCTGTGGGTCTCTTTACTGGTCAGGTTCCAGGTCTGCTGGGGTCTCTGTGCTTGTCATGTTGAGTATCTTTCTGTGGGTTTCTGTGCTGGATAGGTTTTGAGTTTGCTGGGGGTCTCTGTGCTGGTGAGTTATAGTGTCTGCTGTGAGTCTCTGTGCTATTTAGCTTAGGGGCATTTTGAGGGTCTCTATGCTGGTCAGTTTGGATGTTGCATGGGATCTATGTGCTCATCAGATTAATTGTCTGCCTGGAAAATCTGTGCTGGTCAGGTTAGGGATCTGTTGGGGGTCTCTGTTTCCATACACATTTGGAATCTGCCTAGATTCTGTCCTGGTAAGGTTTGGGGTCTGCTAGAACCTCTATCCTGGTCTCAGATGTACATTGGGGTCTCTGTTCTGGTCATGTTATAGGTCTGCATAGGGGGCTCTCTTCTGGTCAGATTGGGGTCTGCCAAAGCTCTCTGTGATGGTCAGGTCTGGGGTCTCCTATGGCTGTCTGTGATGGTCAGGTTGGGAGTCTGCCAGGAGTCTCTATACTCACCAAATGGGTGTCTGCATGGGAATTTTGTGCTGGTCAAGTTGAAGGTCTTCTTGGAATCACTTTACTGGACATGTTGGAGATCTGCCTGTGCTTTCCGTGCCAGAGAATGTTGTGTCTTCCAGGGGTCTCTTTGCTGGTCAGATTAGAAGGCTGTCTGGGGTCTCTATATAGATAGGTTGAAGGTCTGCATGGAATTTCTGTGTTTATCTGGTTGGGTGTCTAGCTGTATAATCTGTGCTTATCAGGTTAGAGGCCTGTTGTGGTTTTTTTTATACCATGTCAATTTTGGATCTCCTTGGGGTCTCTGTGCTTGTTAAGTTTCGCATATGCCTGGGGTTTTTGTGCTGGTCAGGTTGTAAGATAGTCGGGGGTCTCTGTGCTGGTTTGTTTGGGGGTCAGCTGGGTGTCTCTGTACTGATAAGACTGGGTGTCATCTGGGGCTGTCTTTACTAATCAGGTTGGGGTCTCTATTCTGGTCAAGTTGGTAATATGATTGGAATTGCTGTGCTGATAATGTTGAAGGTTTACTGAGGGTCTCTGTGCTGGTCAGTTTGGATGTTATTTGGGAGTCTCTGTGCTAGTCAGGTTAAGTGTTGATCGAGAGTTTCTGATGGTCAGGTTGATGGTCTGCTGGGGTTCTCTACGCTGGTGAGATTGGGAGTCTGCCTGGAGTCTCTGTGTTTGTCACTTGGGTATCAGCCTTGTGTCTTTGTTCTTTTCAGGTTTGGGGTCTGCCTTGGGTCTCTGCACTGGTCAGATTTAAAGTCTGCCTGGGATCTCTATGCTTGTTAGGTTGGTACCTACGTGTGGTGTCTGTGCTGATCATGTCAGCTGTATGCTGCAAATCTTTATGTCCAATCAGATTGCATATGTGCAGGATGTTCCCTCTTATCTCAACTGAAGCTAGAAATGGCCTGAACTTAGGAACAGGGGGAGAGATTTTAAGTTCTGTCAAGGGGCCTTTGGAGAACAGATGGAGGCTGTCAGGTCCATCTTTACTGGGGTTCTGAGGGTGTCGCCTCTCCAGGAGGCATCCAGGAGATATCACTGATGATTCAGACAGATCTCTGCATACCTTTCTAAATGTGGTATTTTTGGGAACTCTGCTTATTATATGGGCTTGGAACTGGATGGGGTGGTATTATGTTATACCTGCTTCCAGTTGCCTCCCTTCTGACAATGGCCTCTCATTCATCCTTCATTCCCTGGGGACTTGCCTGGAGCCCGAGCCTGGATTCTGTAACACCAGAGAGTGATGGGTATTTATAATGGTACCGACTCACTTAACATATTCTTTCTCTGTTTGTGAATTTTTTAAATTCTCTGTGAGGTGGAGCCAGAGTCATGTCCCTCTTCAGTTCTGCTTGTACACACCCCTTTGTCCTCTAATACCTGAGGTCTACAGCACCTCAGGATCCTATGGGACTGCAGGTTGATGTAGGAGGTGGAAAGTCCTTATGTACACTTAGAATCTACCAATGCCTTCCTGTGAGTCCAGGTCACCACTGTGTCCTCAGGGCCCTTCAGGAAGCCCACAGATCATGGATCACATCCTGAAAAGCTGACATCTAAGCTCGGGAGAATATTGCCAAGCCACGGTGATCAGCTTCATTCTGACTGAACCCCAGGGATAGGGGGGCCACATTGAGAGGTGTCTTGGTCCACACCAAATTCCACGGGGTGGAATTGGGGTGTCAGTTGGCATCTATGGTCTGCCACCTTCAGGTGTACAGATAAGGAGCTGACAGTATCTGATTGCTCCCCATCTTGTGTCTGTGGCTGATGGGCTGTAGGGAGTGGCAAGTGTTCACAGATGGGCTCTAAGTCAGTGACCAACATTTCAGATGAAGGAGCTTTAACATAAAATTATACATTTTTTTTCTTTCCCTGACCATATATTTAGCCCTCTTCCTTCTCTCCCACCTCCTCCCTCTTCTCCCATCCCCTCCCCACTTGTCCTTGAATAATCATTAAACTATTGATTGTGCCCATGTGTTTTTTGTTTGTTTTTTCTTTGTTGCTTTCAGTTTTGTATTCTGCATATGAGTGAAGTCACACAGTTTTTGTTTTTTGCTGTCTTGCTTAATTTGCTTAGCATGATGATCTCTAGGTCCATCCATTTTGTTGTAAATGACAGTATTTCATCTTTTCTTATAGCTGAGTAATATTCCATTGTGTACATGTACCACAGTTTCTTTATCCAGTCATCTGCCACAGGGCACTTTGGTTGTTTCCATGTTTTGGTCATTGTGAACAGCACTGCAATGAAAATTGGAATACATGAGTCTTTGCAGACTAAAGTTTTCAAGTTTTTTGGGTAGATCCCCAGAAGTGGGATTGCTGGGTCATTGGTAATGCTTCTAGGTTGTTAAATTTAGTGGCATAAACCCCTTCATAATATTTTCTTATAATCTTTTGTATTTCTGTAGTATCAATGGCAATTTCTCCTCTTTTATTTCTAATTTTGGATATTTGTGTCCTGTCCTTTCCTTTCATCCTTGGATTAGTCTAGTCAGGGGTTTGTTAATTTTGTTGACTTACTCAAAAGACCAGCTCTTTGGAATATTAATATTTTCTATTGTTCTTCTGTTCATTAATTGGTTTAGCTCTGCTTTAATTTTTATTATATCTTGTCTTCTGATGAATTTGAGTTTTGTCTGCTCTTCTTTTTCTACTCCTTTAATATGGGATGTTAAGGTGTTTACTTGTCATTTTTCTTGATTCTTAAGATAGGCCTGTAATGATATAAATTTCCTTCTTTTTACTGCTTTCACTGGGTCCCAATAATTTTGAAGTTTTGTATTTTATTGTGATTACTTTTTATATATTTTTCCTTTTTAATTCATTTTTATTGTTAGACTTATTGGGACCCAATAAGTCTAACAGACTTATTAGCAAGGATTACATAAGTTTCAGGCATACAATTCTACAGTGCATTGTCAACTTGTGGTATATATTTTTAATCTATTCTTTTGTTTGTTCTAAGATCCAATTATTTTTAATAAGATGTTATTTAATCTTTATGGATATGTTTTTTTCCTTTAACAGTTGAGCTCATATCTCAACTTTTTGTGGTCTCAGAATACACTTGGTATTATTTTGATCTTGAGTTTGCTGAGGCTACTTTAGTGTCCCAGCATGTAGTCTATCCTTGAGAATGTTCCATGCGCACTAGAAAAGAAGGTAAAGTCTATTTTTGCTGGATGAAGTGTTCTAGAAATGTCAATTATGTCAAATTGCTGTAATGTTCATTTAGAGCTGATTTTTCCTTATTTATTTTCTATTTGACTTATTTGTCCATGGCTATTAAGTGGGTGTTTATGTCTCCCACAATGATTGTGATTTTGTCAGTTTCTCCTTTCAGATCTGTTCATAGTTGCTTTGTATGTATTGGTGCTTTCTGGTTGGGAGTATATATATTAATTAGTGTCAAATCTTGTTGTAGTATTGTGCCTTTTATCATTATGTAATATTTATCCTTGTCTCTTACTATCTTTTTTAGCCTGAAGTTTATTTCATCAGATATCAGTAAAACAGCTCCTGCTTTTCCCTTGTTACCATTTACTTGTAGTATTGTTTGCCATTTTTTCACTCTTAGCCTGTGTTTGTCCTTATAGCTGAGGTGTGTCACTTGGAGATAGCATATGAATCTCTTTTTTAATCCAGTCTGCTACCTTGTGTCTTTTTATTGGTGAGTTCATTTCATTAACATTTAGAGAGGAAGAAGGCAAGATGGCGAATGCAGAGGATGTCCCTAAAGACTCTCCCAGAAAACACAATTGAACGGCCATCCAGGAGCCAAGAAAGAGGACCCTGAGTGAAAAAACGGCTGTTGAGAAATCCACAAATCGCAAGTAAACACTTGAAGGTTGGCAAGAAGGGGACGAGTTGAGGAGAGGAAAGGAAACAGAGATGGACTGCAACATAACAAAATCACTGCTGACTATTTGAAGCAAGGCAGTTCGGGGGAGGGGAGAGACCACAGGGGAGATGGACTTTGGAGTTCCATGCTGAGGACAGAGTTTGGGAGCCAGCCTCTAGAACTTTTGAGTGGTAGAAGGGCTAAGCGAGGACTCTGAACTGCAAAGATGACACCCCAGCTCTAGGCCCCCTGGAGACCAACACAGGGCTGCAGTTCCTGTTCCCAGCCCACTGCAAAGGCGACCCTGCTGTCTAAGGCCAGGACTACAGCTTTGGATTTAGGGAGCATGCACTTCCTCATGCTCCCCAGGGTTCTGAAAGTAGTGTGAGCCCATAGACAGCCAGGTTCTGAATCAGGGCTAGGAAGAAAGAATGATTTGATAGCATTCAACCCGAGCCAGCAGAAACAAGCCTCAGAACAGCTTCACCAGCAAAGGGCAGAAGGCAGGGCCGCCCTTGGAGCACTTTTTGTTGGCCTCTCCAAGGATATATGCTCATAGCCTCCAAACGCAGTAGGAGATCAGAAACAAGAAACAAACAGCCCTCTCTCCCCCAAAACTTGACCCCCAGTGCCACCTAGCGTCTGCCCTACAGCAAGACACGACAAAAGCAATAATCTGGGCACTGAACATAAAGCCTTCATGTCAAAGAGGAAGAACCCAGTGGAAAGGATGAATTCCTTAAAAATTAAAACTCCTCAGAAAGAATATGAAATTTACCCAGAAGACAGCTTCATAGAAGTGGAAGGGTCTCATTTAAGTGACAGAGAATTTAAAACAGCCATTCTAAAGGCGGTGAGAGAAATGAAAACCTATTGGCAGAACACCATAACTGAGATAAATAACATAAAAAAGGATATAAACGACATAAAAAGAAACTCTGTGAACAAAAAGAACAATTTAACAAAGAAATTCAAAACATAAGGAAGATTGAGACGGAAATAGGAGAAATAAATAACACATTAAAAGAAGTGAGAAATTAAATAACTGCCATAGGAAACAGGAGAAACCAGATGGAAGAAAGAATTAGTGACATTGAAGATCAGAACATGGAAACAGCCCAGAAAGAGGAAGAGAGGGAATATAGAACCAAAAGGATTGAAATAACTTTGCAAGAACTATCAGACTCAATGGGATAAAACAACATCAGGATAATAGGAATAGAAGAAGGGGCAGAACAATCTACAGAGAGCATACTCAAACAAATCGTAGATGAGAACTTTCCAAACCTATGGAAAGATCTGGAACCCCAAGTTCAAGAAGAAAACAGGTCCCCCAGATACCTGGACCCCAACAGATCTTCTCCAAGACACATGGTACTAAAGATGTCCAA
>PVJL010011239.1:0-44125 GCA_004026885.1 Lyroderma lyra
AAAAAAAAAAAAAAAAAAAAAAAAAAAAAAAAAAAAAAAGAAAAAGACAAAGCAACTGGTTAATTTGAAAATATTTTTATTTTTCCCAGTACTATGGGAATGATGCAAGTTATTCCAAAAAATAATACAAAGTTAAAGCTCTTATAATCCTACTTAAACAATTGCTATTCAGAATTTGATGTCTCCAGAAATCAACATACATATTAATACAAATGGGATCTTATCTATGTAGTGTTCTGTAACATTCTTTTATACTTGAAAGTGGGATGGCCATATTTCCATGTCCATATGCTATACTTTACTGAATGAAAGACATTTGTGATTGTAAGATTACGTACCATTAAGAACCAAAAAATGCTGCAGATTATCATCAGCAGGATCTGTAGACTATAGAACACGTCCTAATTTCAGAGATGTTAAAATATTAAAAAGGCATCTTACAAATGATGAAATACAGTATTTAAACATTTCTTGGCCTTTTGACAGCTGCATAATACTCCACTGTGTAGTCATATCATAAATTATTCCACAAATCTCCCATTAGACATTGGTGTTATTTCCAATATTTTCATGAACTGCCTGGATGTATACATTTGCACACATCACATTACTGCCTCAAGTTGAATTCCTAGAAGTAGAACTGATGGATTAAATAAGCGTGTAAATCCTATTTACACCAGGTGATACTGGTCTACACTCTTACCAGCTGTGTTTCAGAGTCCCTACTTCCTCAGGCCCTCAGCACCCGATGTGTCGTCTGCTTAAACCCACTGGACATCGACTAAGAAAAATCCAAAGCCATGCAATTTGTCTGTCATCCACTATCACTCTTATTTTCTTTCTTCTTGGTGTTTCCAATATTCAAAAACTTCTGGAGCTTGAAATGGTGATGTCCACAGATGATCCTCAATTAACAGACGAAGCCCAGATCCATTTATTTGCAGTCACCCTGACTTAGCACAGGGCTCTGTTCAATGCTGTGCTTTACTGCTCCTCATCTTCCTGCCAGTTAGGGACAAGGCCTAACGATCACACCTTTGCATGTGACTTAACGTTAATAGCACCAGTAACTAGAAATTAAATTGGGGCTACTTTCCTGAATTCTTTTGTTCATTTGGTCTGGAATCAGTGAACCTATACTGTGCTCTAGGCTGTGGGGGCCCGAAGACGAACAACTTATAGCTTCCGCCCGAGGAACCTGTAGTCTAATGGCGGAGATGAGATACACGCATGTAAAGTAGCAGGACAACAGAAGACAAGCTAATCGATTTCATGAGACAGGATATGATTGAGTGTCAAATGGGCAGACATTAAGCCCAGAATTTGAATGAAACCTGGAGACAGAATGCCTTGTCCCTCTGAGAGGCGCCAAGACCAATGCTAATGTGCCGTGACCCTCTGCAGGCACACAGATGACACATGGTCGATCCTTCTCTGGGCAGCATCTGTGTCCTGTCCCGTCCCTCAGGAGTCCAAGACGCATCAGCAAATGCTCAGTCTTTGCCTAGAGCACCAGAGGCCAGCTGTCCCAGTGTCCTCTGTGTTCTGAGCATTTGCCTTCAGCCCCTCTTCAGGAGGGGTGCCCCAAGGGCAAGATACAGAGTTCCCGGGTCCTAAGAGCACAGGACTCGGGGCTGCTACATTAAGAAAGTGAGGATTCACCACCCACCCCATTTCCATGTCCCGTGGCATAGGCGCGGAAGTCCCGTGTTCATAAAGCAAGAGTCCTAGTTAATCAGTAGTTCAAGTTCTGGGACTTACGTCTCCCAAACCAGATTTTGGTGGCGGGAGTGGGGGTGAGGGAGGGGAGGGGAGAGAGAGAGACAGAGAGAGAGAGAGAGAGAGAGACAGAGAGATGGCTCTTCTATTTTATTGTTTCTGAAGCCGGATACACGTCTTTTAGGAGGCACCACATTGTGTCCTGCTTCCGGGCTCCGATTTAATAAGGACGGCAAGAAACACAGGACTCACCTGCTAATCCTGCAGGGGTGCAAAGGCACCTGCCCCAGGCCCTCCAGCTCAGGGCGCGTGCTGGGAACTGGTGGGAGGAGCCCCGGATGGGGAGTCAGGAGAGACACCCGGACCCCATTGCGGATCTTAGAACTGTGGTCAGAACACTGGGGAGTGCTTCAGAATAGAAGCAGGTGTGAACTCACTCAGACACACTGAATCAGACTCGGGGTGGGTGGGGCATCGTGTTTCAAGAAATTCCTCTCCTGACTCCGATGAGCTCCTTCGGCTAAAAATCACTCAGCCAGGTCATCTCTAACAAGAAACTCTTCAGCCTCATGTCTGATGTTTTAGAGCTTCTACCTAATTTTAAAAAGAGAGAAAAAATTAAAATGAGGCTTAAAAATTATTTACAGAGTTAGCACATGTTGAATTCTGTAACTCATGTTTACATTTAACCTAATAACACTTAATAGAAGATCGCAATGCAATTTAATCTTGCAAGATAATTAAAGATTCATGAAAAATGTTCATTCTTGGGGACCCATAGACGGTCTGATCCAAAAATGGAACACAAGTTTAAGGGTGTATGATGAATGGCTACTTTCAGTCCAGCCAAGGTAACTCTGAGACGCAGGCTCCTACCTCATTTGGTGACATGATGAAAGCAGAAATTTGAGCCTCTTCATTAGTGGGAAGCCCAGGCCCTCGGCCATCCGCCCTCCTGTCCTTATCCCCTCCTCTTCCCCCTCCTCATCCAAGTCCTGCCATCGAAGTCCTGGGCTTCAGCTGTAAAGATCAACGACCTTGGTCTAACGTTGGCCCTAATGTTTCCAGGCTGCTTTACCCCCCGGGAGGATTGTTAATGGTAATGTTAATAAGAGCAGCTCCCATCTGCTGAGCTCTTACTACACTCCAGGCCCTATGCCAGGGGCAGAAAATAGATTTCCTTTTCTGTCCCAGGAATCCAGATCCCCCAGAGCCTGTGATTCCAGGGGAGCCGCCTGTTTTCCAGGACAGGTTCCATATTAACCGTAGTACAAGTGTGAAACGTGGTTCTTTTCTACTCTTTCATCCAGTGTATTGGCTTTCACATAATTTCATACAATAGCTTTTTCAGATACTCAAGCACCATTCAGGCCCCGAGTCCTTGGCATCGGACATAATCTTATGATTTGGGGACTAAGAAACGTATCCATCGGGTGAGGTAAGATCAGATACGTGGACAGAAACTCCCCAGTGAAATGAGACTCAGAAGGTGGAACTCGCAGGCATGCAGATTGAAGGCCGCCCTGGGGTCAAGTCTCTGCCACCTGCTCCTCGGGTGGCAGCTTGCCTCCTTCCACACCCTCTGCTCCTCCAAGCAGCGGGTTATGTCCTCCTTCACTGCCATCTCCCGTGGCGGCAGTCCCTCTGCAGGCAGATTTGCACCTCTAACCCCCGCCCTCACGCCACGCCCTCCCTAGCTCTCCTCCACGTGTTTTTGCACTCCTGACTCCTCTGTCTCACAGCTTCTGCATGTCCTCTTTCCTTCCACGTGTCCCCAAGACTTCCCTCTGCGATTCTGTCTAGCCACTGACGTAGCTTTCAATTCCTCATATTTTTTTTTTGGAGGAGGGAGAGGGAAGGATTCTACAAGTAAGTGACTCCACACACCTGCCATGCCACCAGTGTGCAATCTGATTTCTGTCCCCACTGAGCTCTGACACACCCCAGGCCTCAGCCCTGGCCAGTTCCCTGACCTGGCACACACAGACGCTTACACTTCTCACCCAGTGCACATCGAAATGGAAGAGAGTTCAGATGTTTAGTTCAGAGAGTGTGAACAGTTATTGACAGCAGAAAAAGTCCCCAATTTTTCGGGAATTTTTGAAAAAGAAGGTGAGGACTTCTAAAAGAAGATCATAACAGGGGGTGAAACTTGGGCCATCGTGATAACCCTGAGAACAAAAGGCCGTCCATGGAGCACAGCCCTAAGGGAGCACCTCAGCTGAAAAAATTCAAAGCTCAAGACTCAACTGGGAGGGTCATGCTGATTGTTTTTTGGAACTCTGTGTTATTCTTGCAGATTTTCTTGAAAAAGGAACAACAATAAACTCTGGACGTTATATGGAAACTCTTACTGCATTAAAAAGAAGAATCAAACATATTGAAACAAGAAATGAAACACTTCTTCCACACGACACCAGGCCTCACACACATGCAGCAGCAAGAGAGGCAACTCAACACCGGGACTTTTCAGAGCTGCCACCTCCGCCGGACAGCCCAGACGTGGCTCCTAGTGATCGTCACTGTTCCCAAAACTGAAGGAACACCGGAAGGACCAGCGCTTCATCTGTGGGGAAGAGCTGAAGCCTGCGGTGAGGCAGTGGTTTCGAAAACAGAACACCGAGTTTTTAAAGGACGGATTTCAAGCACCAGGCCGCGTGCTCGCAAGTGCCTGGAAGTATGTGGTGATTTTGCAGAAAAATAATTACGTGGCTTTGGAAAGAAAGGATGTAGTTCTGTTTCTTCTTTTATTTCATTAAAATACCTTTTCCTGTTCAATTTCTATTTAAGTGGAGGCAAAACTTATCAGCTCACCCTCGTGTGTATTAAGCATATTCCAGAGCGATCAGGGGAAAATGAGGAAACGGATCGAACCTGCCCCTGCCTTTGTGATCTACGGGGGGTATAGGTGAATAAATGGCTCTTACCACATTGTATCGTTATTACTAGTGATGGAGAAGTGCGGGACGCCAGACCCACGCTCCTCTGACCATTCCACTTAAGAGGACACAGCTATACCCCCTCAGCGACCCCCTCGTTGCCCTCCCTGATCCCTGGCCCACCATCCCATTTACTTTCATCACAGTCCTCAAAGCCACCTGAAATGATCATGTATATTTACGTGTTTGTTTGCTGTTTTTTGTGTCTTTCCCACCAGAACACGAGCTCCACCAAGAGCCAGGACCACTCATTTCTCTGTTGTGTATCCAACAGGTCCATTAAAGTACTGACATATATAGTAGGGAGGGACCTAGTCTAGGGGTCAGACTAGGTTTCTAGAAGAAACCATCGTTAGGGTGAGGCCAGAAGGCTGCACAGGAGTTCCCCAGGTTTTCTGGTGCTCAGGAGGGAGGAGGGGTGAGAGGAATCATTGTTCTAAGCTGGAAGGAGAGACAGTATGGCTGGACTTCAGTGTTGGGAAGCGGAGAGTTGAGGATGGAGGTGTGAGCATGGCCTTCGTGTTTGTGGGTTTAGATTTTCTCCTAAAACCAATGAGGAGCCCTGAAGAGTTTTAATGAGGATCCAATTGGAGGTTTAGATCCCTCTGCTACGCTTTGTAGAATAGTTGGGAGAAGGGCAGGACAACCCACCCAGGGGACAGATTCCAGTAACAGGAACCAGGGAGTGCCAGTGCATTTCAGATGAATTTCTCAAAAGTATTAGCTTAAATGGTATTATTCCCTCCAAGTCTCCAAATGGCGAACACTGCAAAAACTTGGATGATTACTTTATTTTTCCACTTCTGTTTAATTTTCCCTTGTAACTCAAATCCTTCCTCCTCCTTGAAACTTTCTATGATTTATCCCTGCTCTGAATTATTGTAAAATTTCCCATTTATTCAATTCACTGGGCATGGATGCCCTGTCCTATATCTTTGTAACCTTTAAATTCATCCCCTACATTCTCCCAATAGGTAGTATCTTCAAAATGTGACCTTTGTATGTTCTTTCATAAAAATGTGCCCTTTGTCTGAGTCTTTTATTGACAGACTCACAGAGTGAGAGAGAAATAGGTTTTAAATTCAGGGGATGTTGGAGGGCTGCCCTAGTCTGAAAAGGAGATTTCCTCTTAAAAGCAGCCTTTCTGTTCCTATTTCCATCATCCAAACTCGAGGTCCATCAAGGCCAGACTTTGCTATTTGGAGAAAGAAGAGCACCAGAGGACCCAGTGGTGATTTTATTTCCTAAGTGCTTGTGCTGCGAGGGGCTGCAAGGGGAATGAAGAGTGTTTAAAGGAGATGGGGTCATTGCCAGTGATTTGCAAACTAGGAAGTAAAACTGAAAAAGCCCTTTCACACCCACCCGTGCGTCTGTCAGGGCAGGCTATGCCGGTGACAATCGCTGCTGAGGCGCGTGTCTCGGTGTTCACACTCATTCTTTCCCCTTTCTTTTGTCTTTCAATCAGCAGTTTTAGTTTTCCTCATCTGCTCTTTTTCTTTTTCATAATAATTAAAATAGCAGGCGCTTATCTTCTGTAGGATTTATCTTTGGATTTGTTTGGCTTTCTTCGCTTCACACCATCCTTGTGTTTATATTTAAATTCCATAATAAATAAATTCCATAGCTTTTCATAAAAAAGGTATTTTAGATAGCTTAAGACTATAGAAATTATTGTTAAATTATTGCAGGGCTTGTTAGCCTCGGTGTTGTGTGCACGTAGCCACTCAAGCACTGGCACACGTGCCCTTCCCCAATTTGTGCAAGGAGGTAAACAAGGGTCTCATTCCTCTTCCCTCTTCTCTTCACACAGTCAGATTGGCCACGTGATGATAGACACAGAGCTCTAAGCCAGAATGTACTGGAAGGGTCACCGATATCTCCTGATCTTTTGATATTCAAAAAACAACTTTTGTGCACTTAAAAAAAAAAAAAAAAGAAAGAAAGAAGAGAAAAGGATAGCTAAACAAGTAACACCGTGTTGCTTAGAAGCAACAATGGTTGACCCGTCTGCTAATATCCTCAGTTCTTTCCCAACGCCCGCCTCCTCGGAAGGGGTGCTCCCGGCCAGCAGCGAGGGGAAGAAAGCAGGAAAATCAAAGAAGCTTCACCAGTCGCAAACTGGGAGAGCTGCCTCCAGAGAATAGAATTTCTTGACACACCTTTGGAGGGAAGGGCCAGGGGCGTTTTTGTGCACTTCAAAGTAAGCAGGGGGCTTGCCGGCTCCACGGATGCCCAGAGGAGAGAGGTGGCACGGTGACACACAGTGTGACCATTTTGGACTCCATACTTTGCACGTTGTCATTGCTTTAGCTCAAAACCAGACACTGAGAAGAACGTGAACTTGATCCATGCAATAAATCAAATTCTAATTCAGGGTGAGCGTCTTAACCCCTTTCCTCCCCGCTGGCCCTGGTGGCTCTCTCCCACATGCTCCCAGTGCTATTGAAATGATTCAGAGAGCCGCCAGCTCGGCTGTTATTTTTATCACTCAGTCCCAAAGGTACAACGTGAGGCTAATTTGGTTCTCATGCCCGACCCCCCATATTTAGACATGGAAAAGGAAAAACAGAAAAGAATGCTTAGGCAAATCATTCTGCAAGCAAAGCTTAGGGGAAAAAATGGAAAGAGAAGGGAGGGGAGAAGTCAAAAGAAAAGATATGTCTAGACAATTCTCCTTTGTTTTCAGGAGCCTCCCCTCCTCCTCTGACATCTGTTTCTTCCTTCACTCTTATTAATTTTCCTCTGCAGCTTATCTCTGAGCCCTCAGGTAAGGAAAGATCAGAGGCTGTGCACGGGTTCTGGAGGCGGGCGGCCCCCTTGGCAGCCCAGACCTGCCGGGAGCGCAGAGAACACGCGGCGGCCAGAGGCCAGCAGGCATCCAGCAGGCGCCCAGGCGGGCCTCCATCAGTTGGAGAACGTTTGCTCATCCCTCACAAGCACCCTGAGGGAGATTAATAGTCGTGCTCGGCTTTGGGCATTGGTTCTTTCCCCTGTGACCTTGACATGTAGAAAATCTCCATTTTATTGCCTCTAAGCAGAAGGAATGACCCTGTAAGTTTAGGCAGGGGGTGGACTGTGTTATTCAAAGACACGCTGCTCAGAACCCTTAATGATTACTCTCTGGAGGTGCTGTGTCTTTGCAATGTGGCTTTGGTTGTCATCAACATTCTTAGAGGTGTTAAAATAAAGGGGCTTTAAATGAACATACTTTCAAATCAATGTCTTGATACTTGTATGACCTTGATGAAGTTACTTAAACTCTCTCAGCCTCAGTCTCCTCATCTAGAAAGTGAGGGTGATAATGATAATAATTTTTACTTCAGATTGCTTTGAGAGCATGAGGTGAGCTAAGGTGAGTCACGGGAGTCTAGTGCTGGCTGCATAGAAGGACACCAGACACTCTGATGAGTAGTGAGAAATGCTATTATTATTGTGGTCGTGCATTAATTTTAATTATTGGCGAGATGACCTGAAGTCTTAATAAAGGTGTAATCTGTATCTGTATCCAATGAAGAGTCTCAGAAAGGAACCGAATGGACTGTGATATCAGGGTCAAGTCAGGAACACAGAAACCATTCTAAGTACTATAAAGAGGGAATTTAAGACAAGGACTGATCATGTAGGTGGTGGAAAGGATGAGAAGCCAAACAGAAGATGGTGAAGCAACCCAGAGAGAGCAACAGCAGGGAGCTGCTGTCACCCTTAAGACTGAAGCAACACAGAGGAGAGGTGATGTTATAGAGGTCAGAAGCCAGAGACTACCTGGTGGGAGCTGGGACCTCGGAGGGAGGGGCTTAAATTACTGCTCTCAGTTGTCACCTGAAGCAGAAAGAGAGAATGAATGACCTGGGTTTGCCCCTCCCCCAGCCCTCCCACACTGACTTACTCAGGCCAGCAGCTTGTTGAGGAGGCAGTCTGGGAAACGTAGTTTGCCAAGTCATCAACCATACAGACTCAGCAGAGATGGATTTCAGCCTTGGAGGAGGATAAACTCTTTATCCCTATGAGAAACCACCTGATATATTGAAAAGAAGACATTGAGATTCTGGGTTTCAGTTTTAGCTGGAAGCCAGGTGATTATTTGTTATGAACGTGCCTGAAGTGTAAGATGTTAGAAACATACAAAAAGAGGAGAGCTGACAGTCCCACACCTTTTGGGAAGCTTCTTTTTATTTCTTTTCTTTCCCTTTTCTCATCTAGAGAGCTCTTATTCACAATCATTTCAATAACTTTCACCAAAAATGCTCCATTATTATTTATTGATGCCCCTAGTGTAAGTTATTGATCAAACTGCTATTGACCATGGTGAGAAAATGACTGCCATCATGAAAGGCCAACAGTGATTCTTTGGCGCATTAGAGGGTGCAAAGGGGAAAGAAAAATTGTTAATGTCTTTGCTTTCTGCAGAGTAGCTTTCAAGCTGAGGGGTCTATTTGAAAATGTATCAGTCTTAAATATAAGAGAGGGCACCAGATAAAGACTCAATCGGATACATGCTGCAAATGTTCCACTAGCACTCTGGCTTCAGCTCCCTGTCCTAGACCATAACACTTGCTTCTTATAAAGTGCCAGGCCCTGGCTCTCTTCCCAGCACCAAACGGGCTCCCTAGCCATTTCATTACCAGAAATTACAACGATCATCTGCCTAACTGGGAATAGCATTATCTGAAACACAATTATAAGTAAACTGAACGTCTAGGTGGCCCAGTGATAACTAATCACAAATATGACTGCCTGGCACGTCACATCAGATCGTATCTTAGGGTCATCTCAGGTTGTTTTCATTTTCAGAAGCACCTCAGTTACTATTAATGTGGCTAGAAGGAATAAAGTCTTTATTAAAATCTTCAACTCAGGTATCAGGGAATCGCAACACACAAAGGTCCAGGGACATCAGGATCAAAGGCTCTGATCAAAACAGTTTCTAAACTCCCATGGTCTGGTGTGATTCTCAGTCTGGAATTCTCATCCAGTGGGAGTGGGGAAAAAATAACCCTGAAAAATGGGACCTCCTGGGGCTAGACTAGGCGCACACTAATTTACCGCCGTGGCAGGGCACATGATCCAGGAGAAGCAAGCTACAGGAATTTCCCAGAAGACAGAAAGCACTGGAGTACGGCTC
The DNA here is from genome assembly GCA_004026885.1 of Lyroderma lyra. Lineage (NCBI taxonomy): Eukaryota > Metazoa > Chordata > Mammalia > Chiroptera > Megadermatidae > Lyroderma > Lyroderma lyra. Next base: position 9,781 of record PVJL010011239.1, read on the forward strand.
TGTTTGCGTCTGGGAATAAATGTGAGTGTAGGAAAAGTCACCTCCATATGAATTATGGGGACCTAGCCTCAAGGTCACTGACTCTACCAAGGCCATGTATCTCCTCTCTAAGGCAAAACAAACCAAAAAAAAGGGACTATAGATTGGTTTTCCATGATGGAAGAGAATGTTCAAAGTATGTTGTATGTATTTAGCCTTGCAATAATGCAGTCACGTGATAGCAGAACAATTCCTTGTGCCAAGTCTGAACTTTTGGTTGAAGCTTGGTTCAGGCTGACCCAAAAGGCTGAGGACCAAGAGATCAGAGAGGAACGTCAGCTGCCACATTGAACATAGTCCAGAACAGAAGAATCGAGAACCTTGACCTTCAGTGGCTCAATCCACTCTAGGTTCTATTTTTCTAAACTGCAGGGCTCATCCGAAGAGGTTGAAATGGCACATGTAGCAGTGGCCAACAACAGCAATAGTTACTAATGGGAACATTTCAGGAGCTGCCTAGGGACAGCCATGGTGGCTGGTACATCAAGCCATCCCTGTGACCAGAGCAAGGGTAAAGAATAATAAAATGAAGATTCAGTTTGTATTGGCACTTCCTGTGCATTAAATATAAGAGGAGTGTCCTCAAATGAATTGCAGTCTTTTTGAAAATGATGTTCTAGGAAAAAGAGCAAATATTGACACTTCAATAATGTTTACCCAGCAATCAGTGAGCTGTATACAGCACTCAGGGTATCTATGTTACTGGAATCAATTAGAAAAATGGAGAATTGATATCCTCCAATGAGAAATATATGGTAACTGCTGACATTATAGATAACATCAGCTCTGCAAATCATTTCTGAAGTCACAGGTTTACCTGACCCCTATCATCAGTGCTCAGGAAATCCGTCTGAGAACACAGATCTTACTTCAGTTATGCTGCTTACTGCTCTTACTAGACACTGTCTCCTCCAATGTGCAATTTCCATCCCCTGCAACCAACTCTTCCTATTAATTAAGTAATTAATTAATTCAACAGACTTGTTGAGAACCTACTGTATGCTAGCAAGGTAGGACCGAATTCCTGGTTCCAGGGGCAGGAGGTAGGGATAGATACAATGAAAAGATATACAGTAAGACATTTTCATATAAAAATGAAAATAAACACGTGAAGATCTGAGTAAAGAACATTTCGCCTAGGTCCTAGGGGATCAACACATGCAAAGGTCCTGAGGAATACTCAACTGCCTTCTCCTTAGTCTCTGGTATGTTTAGCTGTTCTTCAGTCTCTGATCGTTTCTCCAACGGATTGCTCCTTCTTTCTTTCCCTTGTCCCCACCTTCTTCTTTCTTCTCTCCATTCCTTCTTTCCACTTTATTATTGATTATTATTTATACTGTCAGAGGTCTTTGAAGGAAGTCTTAGGGCCATGGAGATCTTATACCATGAAGATTTCTCTTCTCAAATAGATTTTTGTTGTCATTGCTGTTCAGATGCTTCTCTCTCTCTCTCTTTTCCCAAGTAGATTTTAAGTTCCCTGAAATAAAGACACACTCAAGTGTCTTTGATGTTTACGGATTTCCCAAAGTGCCCAATATAACAAGGGGCATACAAGAGAGACTCAGTATAATAAATGTTGGCTCAAACTGCAATGCTTATACCTACAGAAGGTTGTTGAGATAGATTTGTCCAACCAACATACATTCTGACTATACAGGTATATTCCTGATCTCCCTCCTTCTGTTTGTTGTATGTATTCAGTTTATTTCCAGAGAACTAAAATATGTTAAAGTGCTGTGGGGAACAGAACCTTAGGTGTTCCTGATGGTTTTTGTTTAGCTGTGTTTACGGTACCAGTTGTCATCCTGTGAAGTTACTGATAAAGGCAGTCTAATAACTATCAATTGTTAAACAAGGGGTATGTCCATACAGTGTAATCGGGCAGATAAAAGTTGAAAGATAAAATTCATTAGCTCCCTGTGGTACATATACACAATAGAGTATTACTCAGCTGTAAAAAAAAAGATGAAATACTGTCATTTGTGACAAAATGGATGGACCTTGAGATCATCACGCTAAGTGAAATAAGCCAGACAGAAAACAACCAAGAATCACATGACTTCACTCACATGTGGAATATAAAATTGAAAGCAACAAAGAAACAAAAACTCATGGACAGAATCAATAGTTTAGTGGTTACCTGAGGGTAAGGGGGCGGGGGGTGGGAGAGAAGGGAGGAGTCATCAAGTACATGGTGATGGAAAGAGAACTGACTCTGGGTGACGAGCACACAATGCAACACCTAGACAATGCAGTGTAGAATTGTACACCTGGAACCTATGTAATTTTTGCTAACCAATGTCACCCCAATGAATTTAACAATAAAAAGAATACACTAGCTTCCTTTCATAGGAGATGATTCTAAACAGCCATCTGATGATTTGTGTGGTGTTTGGGGAAAGGCCCAATTCCTAGTTTTTGGAGCCAGCGAAAATCTTGTTCTTGACGCTCCTCTTTTGAGAGAGGGAAGGCCTCATGGGCCTGGGTGAGCTGTGGGTTTCAGGATCACAGCTTTGGCCACTTAACGTAGAGCTAGCACAGATGACAAGGGTTTTTGTAGCAGCAAGCTGGTGCCCTAGTGATAGGATGGTTGCTAAGGGTATCATTCTCACTCTGATTGTGGGAATCGGTGAGTTAATTGGCATGACCCCATTTAAGTCCTCAGGATCTACCTGTGCACAAATGACAAAGGACACAAAAAGTTGATCTTCTTCCAGTGTCAGGAGGCAACACCTGCTAACATTTAACATTTAACATTATTTAGCTCCCATTACCTTTCTCTCACACAGGGTTCTCCTTCCTTCTTTTTACTTATGGAATTAAAACCTGCCCTTCTTTAGTTTTTTTTTTTTTTCATGGCTCTATTTTTCCCATTTCCTCTAGAGGAAAGGGGAAATCTTTTTCCTTTTTTTTTTCTCGGTCTGAAAATCAGCCATTAAACTGAAGAAGGCTCAAGGAAATGAACTGAAATGTCTCGTAGGAAGAAAAATAGCACCGTGAAGATGAAAAAAAGCGCAGGATAATGGAGATTGATCGCTCGATCTATCTATGGCCTCAAATAAAGCTGATTGAATTTAACATGTTAGGTTACAGTTAAAAAGCTTAGTTGTTTCAGTCAGGGTAATACAGTTTCAGATTTTCATAGGGAGCCATTTATTTATTTTTGCATTTGTGAGTCATTTAGTCATTCCCCTGTGAGTGAGAATACATTTATTTTCCAATTCCCTGCTGTTAGGCGTTCTATTAATACCACACTAGTTGAAATAAATGGAGCAGTAGAAACTGTTTGGTGGTGAATGTGTTTTTCAGATTTTCTTTTTTTTTGATACTGCTATTTTGGTAAGTTGGCTTCCCAACCTCTCCAGCGGTTTAAATAGTCCTGACTTCCCAACCTCTCCCTTTCTATAGCTTCACATTGGATTGTTGCTTTTGCTTCAATATTGACAACTTCAAGGCCACCTGAAGCCTTATAACCCAAGAAATGGTTCAAGGTAAACTAATTCTAGTCGATAGGATTGTCAAAAATTATGGACACAGTGACAGTGTTTTAAAACACAAGTTTATCTCCAAGTTTTTGTAGTCTACCCAAAAGGGAAATCCAACCTAATAAAGGGTAGAATTGCTTCTACATAGAAGGAAGCGGCCAGGGTCATGTTTTTCAGCACTCTGACGGGGATTTTCAAATGTACTTCATTGTGTAAGCACAATAAGGCTCGCTCACGCGCCTTCGCTGTGAGGCCGAGCTGCGATAACGTCCTTGTTTTGCTGGGCAGCTAATTACTGTCAGTAATTGTTGTTTGTAATGAGCACGAAGTGAGAGAACGGCAGGCTTGGGGGAGCGCCGCTGGGCTTTGAACCAAGTCCAGCCCTCCCAGGCTGATTGGACGGGGCCGCAGGAGGGCTCCTTTGGGGACACGATCAGAAAAGCCCCGAGGGGGCATTGGAGGGAAGCACGTGGACCTACACACTTCCCAGCCCTGGCGAAGGTCAGGCACATAATTGAATCACTCTTCTGGGCTTTCGTTCCTTTACCTGCGCTGAGGAGGGTGGGGGAAGGGAGGTGGATGGAGAGGGGTGCTAGTCGGCGGTCCCCCCTCGTCCTAGTGAAAGGGAGGGGCTGGTCAAGGACATGCCATTCCCTTGGCTACTCTCACAGAAGCCTCGGGAAAGAACAAAGGAAGAATGACAAGGACACAGACATGCTGGGCACGTGCGGTCGCAAATGCACACACGCAGCCCTTGCAAGAGGGAGTCGATAGGGGCCACGATCATTTAGGCCTGGGCTTGGGAGGCTGGGGGCAAACGACCCAGAAGTGTATTGTGGGGAGGCGAGAAGGGATGCAGAGAGTCCCCTGCATTTCTCAGAGATGGGTCACTCTCTTAAGTTATACCTGTGCCTCAGACACGTATAAAAGGGGTGTCACCTGAAAATGACAAATTAGGAAATTGAGGCTCAGGAAAAAAAAAGTGAATCCTACAGGGAGGGGAAGACCACAGCTCAGGTCTGCGGTGAGCTGGTGTGTTCACGCCATCACGGGGTCCTGTGCAGGTGGCAGTAGCTAAAAGCAGCGCCCCGGAGCGGGCAGGACAGAGATCAGGAGCCCCCGCGGTCCCCTCTCAGTCTCCTTCGTAGAGAGATGCGCATCTTGGCGAGGCTCTGGGCGGTCTCTGATTCCTTTTACCCGTCTTAGGAAACCAATAAAGTCAGAGAAACATTTTCCTGGCACTTCTCTTTGGCCTGTACTTGGAATTCCCGGTATTGCCAGGGAAAAAGCAGCCACTCCGATTCCCTGCAGGTTGCTTAGGGGCAGATCGATGAGGGGAAAACAGAACCCGGGTGAGAGGCTCAACTTCCCCAAGCCGTTTTCTCTGATTTGAGCAGGGGAAGCCACCGGTTTCCTGCCCACATTCCTAAAACATTTCACCAAGGTCCTTTCTCCACTCTCATTTTCATCAAAGTACTCCAAGTCTCTGGGAATCACCTCTCAAGGCCTACCTCATCCAGAGGTGAACCATCACCTGAGACAGGTCGCAGCCACATTCCCTTGCTGTCCACGGTCCAAGCTGCCTGCTGGCTGGGAGAACTGAAGTTCTAGTGTTTTCCTCATCCCAGCCTCCCCCAAGGTTAGTTAATGAAACTGAAAAGGAACTTGCTGGCTTTGCTGCCCAGGGCCGCGGTGACTTTGCATTATGTTGGGGACAATGGGGGTAGTGTTTGCTGGCTGTGTCTCTCACAAGCAAATGTCACTGAATACATTTGGAAGGAGCAGTCTGAGTTGGACACTGTCATGCTGTAGGGACCCGAATCAATTGGAAAAGGAAGAAAGAACGTAGAAGGGTTTTATTTCTTAAACTTAGTGTCTCGGCTTGGACCTCGGTTCAAATCTCAGCTAATATAGATTTTGAATCTTGATCAAGTTATTTCTCCTCTTTCTTGCCTCAAGTTCTTGATCTGTAAAAACAAACAAACAAACAAACAAACATAGAATTAGTCCCTACTTTACAAATTCATTATGAGGATTCGATTATGTTATTTGTGTGAAGCAATTAGCACAAACTTTGAAGCATAATTGGTACTTACGGAAGTCAGTTTGACCAGCCTCACTCCCTACTGTCCCCTGTATCTCAGTTTGTGGGACTGAACTAATACCTTATGGGTATATTCACCCGGAGGAAATGAGGAGCAGACAACGATTTACCTTTTGCCTTTTGTATTTTGTTGTTGTTGTTGATGTTTTTTTTTCTAAATACCACCCATTGAAGCAGTTAGAGAGAATGGTTGTTGCAAAATGAAGCTTTTATCATGTTACAAATGTTGACTTTCTTGTTCTGATTAATCTTATGATTTGATACGATCAGGTATGACACGTTGGGAGTGATGGGTTCATCATTACTAAATAGACATTGCCCAATGCCCATGTCGTCCCCACACATTTCTAATGTTTTAGAAGCTTTGTGATCAAAACAAGTATACTCCATTTCGGCGGGGTGTGAACATCCAGTCTCGATTTAGACATGACTCCATTCGCTGCGGGAAGTTAGAGCAAACAGGAGGCACCCCGCCTGCTGGTGGGTGTCTGGGCAGATTTTTCAGGAACAGTCAATCTGCTGAGATCTGAAGCAAGTCCATTCTGACTCTCAGGTGGCAGATAACAGCCCAGTCATTTGACATCTCTGGAGGGGTTAACTAACACAGAGAATCATCAGATGGCACCATGAGAGGGTGGAGCCCAGGAATAGAGAATTCAAAGCACTTCGACAACCTGGCAGGTGGGTAACATCAGGAATGTCATTGGGGAGACATCAGGCTGCAGACACTGGGTACCCTCCCAGAACAATGGGTTGAGATTGTAGAGAGAGTGTGGTCTGGGTTCTAATTCTAGATCCACTAAATACTAGGTAAGCTATCAAGATAAGGGCTTTGGGCCTAGGGTTAGGAACCAGCTGCTAATACTGGAGGGCAGACAGGGCTCAGACATTAATGACAGCAGTCGCAGTAACAATAGCACACACTTACACAAAACTAACCACATAACTGACACCAATTCACATGCATTAGCTGTGTCAACTAATCCTTACAATAATCCCATGGGTTGGGCACTATTATCATTGTACCCATTTTTCAGAGGAGGAAACTGAGGCTTAGTTGGTATTAAACCCAAGCAGTCCAGCTTCAGGTCCTCACTCAACCACTACAAGCAATGGCCCCTCAAAGCAGTTACTTCTTTAAAGGTTCAAGAGCCCAAGACCTTGGCCAGGGCTGAGTCTGTCTGCAGGTAAGTATAGAGAGTCTTCAGCTATGGGGTGAGTGGGACCCAGAATTAAGGTTGGCCTGACTACATCCCAGTGTCCCTTGAAGAAAAGCATCCTCGTTCTTCCCAACAAATGGCAGTTTATGTTCTATTCAGAAGTTCCTGTGTTCCAGTTCAGACCTAGAAATTTTGGCTCAATCCTCAGTCCTTTCTAACCCAGCGATCCCCCCAGGAAACCAGATAATTTCTGACACTGACCTGTAGAATTAAGGCTGCTCTATTAGACTCAAAGACCATATCTGCCATGTGGTCAGATCATAGTGGAGTTTCAAGAGAGAAAAAAGAGCATTATTTGTCAGCATTTTAATGTACAAATTCTTTTCTTTGGAGAAGAGAACTTGAATTATTGAGGAGCCTCCATACACTTTATATAAATAATTGCTTTTAATATTTACAATGAATTAATTTTCCAGGGCTGCTATAACAAAGTACCACAAACTGGGTGGCCTAGAACAAAAGAAATTTGTTGTCTGACAGTTCTGGAAGCTGAAAGTCTGTAATCAATATGACAGCAGGGCTGTGCTCCCTCTGACTTCTGCAGGGGAGGGATACTTCCTTGCTACTTTCTAGCTTCGGGTGATCTGCCAGGAATCTTTGACCTTCCTTGACTTGTAGATCCATCACTCCAACCCTCCATCTTCACATGGTGTTCTCTCTGTGTCTTTTCACATTGTCTTCCCTCTGTGATTGTCTGTGTCCAGATTTCCCTTTTTATAAGAAAGTGGCCATGTGGAATGAGAGCCAATTCTAATGATCTCATTGAGGCTTGACTACATCTACAAAGATTCTTTCCAAGCAAAGTCATGTTTCAAGTGGGGGTTATGAATTTGGGAGGGGGCGCATAGAACAACCCTATTCAGTTGGTACCCCTTCCTCATTTTTGCAGATGAAGGAAAATGAAGCTCAAGTTCACTCAGCTAGTAAGTGGTGGAGAACAAGAATCAACTCACGTCTAATTCCAAGGCCTACACTTTTCCCATTCACAGCATGCTGCCTTCTCAGGAGAGCAAGCAGTTTGCTCAGTTCCTTAAGTGACACAAGGTACCTTTTAAGAACCAATGTCTTTGTTTATGACAAGTCTCAATCTTGCTAGTGATCTGGAAAGGCTGGTACCTACTCAATGCTGGTTGTTTCAATAAGCCTCTTGTCCTTGCTGCTGAATAAACATGATGCCCACCCCACATTATCAAGGGCAGTCATAGAGAACATGTGCTGGCTACCTGTAAAGGTAGATGTTACATCTCAAGAGGTCTCCACCAATCAGGGGAATTTCTCACATTGTATAAACAGAAGATGTCTTATGTTATATTTTATCCTGGAAAGATTTATTTGTTATACAAAGAGTCAGAAGCTTGGAGAGATAATCCCACAGTGGCCCCTGATGCCTCAAAATGAAATCTGTGGCTTGGGGCGACTCACTTAAATTCCCAGCCTCACCCTCTGGGACCAGGAGGCAATGATGACCAGCTCCTTGGGGGCATCATTTGGGTGACATCAGAAATGGCTGGAAGACTTAGGTAAATGGAAATGCTATGTTGATAGCAAAAACTTTACGTGAAAACAATTGGTATTTATAGAATACCATTCTTAGGGATCCCAAATTTCTCATGGCGTGTCTCCATTCCCAGGCCTCAGGAATTAGAAGAATTGGCCTGGAATGTTGTTAAAATTTAACTCCTCCCCGATCTTCCTTACCCCTCTGTTTTCAGTTAGAATCACAGTTTGAATTCTTGCTGAAAACTGAACACTGGGTCAAGGGGGAGGTTTGGGATTATTAACTACCATCCATCTTCTGAGAGTGCGTGTGCTTCTGCATCACATTCTTCTTTGACTTCCTTCCTTGATAAAATGTCTTCAGCATCCAGTCTCCTCTCCTCCAGTCTTCCTGCCTCATTCAAGTCATTTAATTATATTGTTCTCCCAATGCCTTACTGTCTGACTTTTGGATACCCGTGTAATTATCAGATTAGCTCCTATGTAAAATCCTTGCTGTTGGTTTTCCTTCTGATATGCTAAATATACGTCTTGTGGCAAAGCTCTGGCATGGGTACATTAAGCAGCCAGAATAGAGTGGAGCCAGATATAAAAGGGTCTCATTTCACTTTTCATGAGAACTCCAGAGCTGGGGGACTCTTGCCCTTATTGAAGATCTGTTTGGAAGAAAACCACATCATAACACTATTTTGCAGCAGGAGTCCCATTTATTAATAAATAGCACATTTTCAGGTTCCAAATAAAGAAGCCAAGGCAATCCCATTACACTAATTCTTCCCTATAATGAGTAGGAGGATGACTAATTAAAGGTATTTGAGTGCCACCTTTGATGTTCCGTCTGACCTTCCTACTTGCTTTGGGTTCATGCCCTTCTCGGGCTCTTTCTTCGTTTTATAAAAGGACAGAGATTTGGAACTGCCTGACTTGTGTAGGAATGTTTTTAGCCTGCACATTTTCTGGCAATCAGCTATCTGGTTAGAAACATAGAGTTATTTGATAGAGTATTTAGTCAAATGACGGTCACTTTGTGTGAACAAAGAAAAAACAATTTAACTTACACAAATGCAGCAATCCCTCATCTGCAGCAAACGTGTTTCAAAACCAATAGAATAACTTTCTCCAGCTCAGCACTATCCTACTGCTGCATATAAATGAGCAGATTAGCCAAAATAATCTATAAGTGGCATTGTTTCCTTCAGTTCTCCTCGGCTTTCTGCTGCTGGATTTCTTCAAGAACTTGAAAACTACCTTCTGACTGTAGCATTTTTTAAAGTAGAGACAATTGTTGGAGGGCCTCCAGTTGCTGTTTATTATCTTAGGTATGCACAATTGAGACAATTAATGAAACACCCTCAACCTTGTGAGGCCACTACTTTATTTTATTATTTTATTTCATTCAATTTTCCTTTGTTTCTGCCTTGGTCTTATCCCCAAGCCCTTCCCGCCCCCCAATCCAACCCCAGCACTCCTGTCATCATCTTGTCAAGTGTTTTACATAGATGCTTTTAATCCACATTTAATATGTTTATTTAGTTTTTTAGTGTTTATTTAGAAAGTTGTATTAATATGTGTCATTTGTGCGTTTTTAAAGTCATGTAGATGGTAATGTGCTATCAATCTCAGTCTCCTTCTTACCTTTCATCTAGCATACTACTTTTGACTTCTATTTTTTTTACATAAATGCAGTTCATTGCTTCTTAGTCCTGCGGATTATTCCAGTACACGCACATATCATTCCTGGCTTTTGCATGTAGCACATTTTACTTGTTCATTTCCTTGGCGGATGTCTAGTGGATACCTAGAATTTCTGGTGGATACTTAGGTGGCTTCCAACTTTTCGACACCACAAATAATGCTACAAAAATCCTCTATCACCATGCTTCCTTGTGGCTCTCTGAGCAGCAGATTCTCTAGTCTCAGGAGTAGAATTTCTGAGACTACACCTACTTTATTTCACTTCCAAATTGCTATACAGAATGTTTGCACCCATTTGTAATTTCACTACCAGTGAGGGTAAAACTTCCCCACATTCCTGCCAGCACGTTCTAATTTTTGCCCATCTGGTGAGTGTAAAAATGATATCTCATTTTTAAAATTTGCATTTCCATGATTACTAATGAATATGTATATCTTTCATATACTTAGCTGTTTTCATTTTCCCATCTGTCAATTGCCTGTTCATGTCCATTGCCCATTTTTTCATCATTTGGGTTTCCTCTCTTTTTCTTGCTTATTTGCAAAGTTCTTTATATATATTAGATATCAATTTCGCATTGCTTTTGCAAATATATTGCTGATTTCCAATTAGTGGTTACTTATTTAGTTTCTGTGTTCCTTTAGCTTCTTAAACTCTCATGTTGCATCTCCAAGTTTGAGTTGCACGGGGGAAGTTGAGGCAGCCAATAATTTGTGCTAAGTCACTATCTTGTCCAAACCGTTAAGCCTAGATTATCATTTTTTTATTCTAGAACTTTCATTAGGTGATCTCATTAAGCTGTTTTCTTCTTCTATATGTAAATTGAGTGTGACAATATTCTCAGTTTTATAGGAATCTTGGAAAAATTAAAATCATAAGATTGAGAATTATAAAATTCTTTTACTATACCTAGGAATGGTTCTAATTTTAAAAATTCCCAAGAATTTGTTTTTCTGATGTTAAATCATCAGAAAAAAAGAGGTTTGATTCTGGTGCTAGGTCTCATTTTCATGTCAGGAGATGTGATCCTGGCCTAGGGGATGTTCCATGGGAGGCATATAAGTTAGGGCCTGGGCTTTGAGGACAGGTGGACCTGAGTTGAAATCATGGGTCTGCCATTTATTACTATATCTTAGTTATCTTTGTATCTCCAGGGCCTAGCACAGTTCCTAGCAGATGGTAAATCTTCAACTGTGTATTAAACAAAAAAATATTTAGTATTTTTAAGCCTCAGTTTTCTTCTCTTAAAAAAATGGGGATAATAAATTTCTAACATACAGCTTGGCAGAGAGTACGTGTTCAATAAATATGAGTTCCCATTTCTACTTCCCTTCTTATGATCTCAGCCACTATGTTACCAAGGTAGCTTGCTGTCTGAGCACCCCAGGAGACCTGTGCTAACTGGCTGTTACTACCTCTTAATATTACCTATATGACCTATTCTTAGAATAGAGCAGGGAGGATGATTTCCTCCAGCTGTTATTCATACAATAATTTCCTAAAAGGTAAATTATGAATGAAATCAAATTATAAAATGCATCCTAGAGTCTGAATCAGGTTAGAAGATGCATTAAAGCTAATGAAATACGTAATTTGGAACAGGTTTTGGAATCTGCAAAGCTAAGGAATTGGCGTGGTCTGATGAATTTAAAATTCATTTCATTCATAATTTCTCAATGTTGCCATTTGAAGGGACACTGATGAAAAATATCAGATGGAAACCTAACCTGGTCTCATTTTTTTTGTTAAGTGATGTATTTTGTTTGCTTTTTACATCAGAACTGGCTTGGTTACTGAGACTGTCATCCAGGGTACAGAATGTAAAAAGGCAAATGCTGGAGAAGGTAAATAAAGTCCTGACTCTTTCTTCAAGAGATCTGGTGGCTAATTAAGAGACTCCACTGTGATTTTTTTTTTCTTCCCCAGCTGCTTCTAAAACAACATAAGGGAGAAATGAGAGCAAAGCAGAAGTATTTAAAATAAGTCATCCACATTTCTGGCTCAGTTAGACCTTGGTCTTAACATTGGTGTTTCCCATTCATCTTAGTAACTTAGCATCATGTATTAAAGTATGTGGTTGCAAGCAAAAGGAATGAATTTTAACTAAGTTAACAAAATGGAAATTTATCAAGGAGTGGGGAGTACCATTGAGGGAGGCTCCCAGAATTGAAGGGAAAACCGAGGAACTGGACTACGCAGGGAAAAAGGAATCAGACTGCTTTAGAATTCTCAGTTTTAAGACCCAACCATCTCACCAGCCTCTGTTGCCAGGATGGGTGTGTGCCACCCTCAAGGAGTTTCAGAGGGAGGCTCTGACTGACCTGGCTTGGGTGACATTTCTATCACTGATTTAGGGGAGGTGAGGAACCTTTCTTCACAGTTTCACCAATACTGAGCAGCTTGAGGTAGATATATTTTCCCTAAAGGGAACTGGGATGGATTCTAGATAGCCAAAAGCAAAAACAAAAACAAAAACAAAAACAGATAATTACCCACTATATATCATTCCAAAATGCAACTTAAAAGGATAATCTTTTAAACCAGAAATCTTCTTAATAAATCCATTCATGAATTCTAAATTCAAATGTCAATAAGTCATGAGTTAAATTTAGTGTTCTTTTATTTGAATTATTGGGAATAATTTAAGGAAATGCCATAATCTTTAGAGATTGGATTAAAGACAGGAATAATTTCCCTGAAGCATAATTTGGGGTGGAGATAAAGGATAGTAGTTATACTGGCAAACAAGTTGACCTTCTGGGCATACCTACTAACCTGCTTTATAATTAATACTGAGTAATTCAATTTACTCAGGCTTGTAAATCATTAATAAATAAACAAATAAATAGGCCTGCAAAAATTCTGCTGGGCCTGCAAAATGTGCCTGGCTGTCATCCATACTGCCAATACTTCTCTTGATCCCTACGACTTCTCTCACGGACACACTAAGAACATACAAACTCCAATATACTCAAGCATACTTGAACATCTTTCCTGCATGCCTTTCAGGGGACCAACCCCTTTACCAACACATACCCAAAACAAATAGATTGTTTTCTCACATGAGGCTTAACATAACTTCTTTTCCACCCAGAGTGTGTGGTAGGAGGTGATTTTTGAATAAACTAACCTCCGTTCAACATAAATTAACATAGAGGTTAATTTATTCTCATGTGAATAAACAATCTATTTGTTTTGGGTGTGTGTTGGTAAAGGGGTCAGTAATAGGTTCCTCAGGTCAATAACACGTTCCCATTTTACTGGGGAATTTAAATTATTGACAGTCATGTGTCTTCATTCCCAAGAAGCCAAGTTGAACAAATTAATGTTTTTGAAGGATTTAAAAAACAAACTCAAAAACCTATTCAGATCTTTCTAACAATTTGTGTTTTGCTAGTACTTTTAAAAATTCATCCTTGATCATTTTGCAAAATGAGATAATGGCTAAGATCACTAATCCCACTTTCTAGTAAGGCACAGAAAAGGTAAGTCTGTGACTTTAAGAACAACTGATTTCAAAATATTCATAGAACCGTCTAGCACAACCTGGCCTACTATAGGATACATGAAGTGTCCTCCAGATATGCCCATTTTCTAAGGCCTGTTTTAACTAGTTGAGTCTTTAAAATCAAACTGAAATATCTAGAGCACTCTGAAAAAGAGAGAATAAATGATCAGACATCTTAGTACTTTATTTGAGAGTCTAGGTACATATTTAACTCAAGAAAACTATATTTTTAGAGGCCATGTTTGCACTCTTTATTAAAACAAACAAACAGCAACAATAAAATACCTTTACAAGTTGTTGAAAATAACATGGTGATGCTGATTAAGAAATAGGAAGCATGGAGTTCCAGATCAAAATTCCAGCTTTGCCTCTTACTACATATTTACTCTTAAAGATTTTGTTTCTCCATCTATAAAAATAAGGAAAATATAAACAGTGCAGGTTTTGTGGTAAAAAATGAGATAAGGCTAATGCATGCAATGAACTTGTGAACTCCCTGCATACAATATGAATTCAATAAATGATAGCTATTAGAAAAGAGAATCCAAGCCTGGTATGCAAACTAAAATGCTTTGGGATTTAATATCTATTTGCTCTTTTACAGGAAGTAGGTCACCAAGTTATTTTTCTTTTGGTGAAGAGCAGATGGATTCAAAATCAAGCTCTAGTTCATCAAACATGCTAAGCAACTCTCTAGGAAAGGAAGGTTTTTGCCCTCCTTTGAAAGGTCATTCTCTTTTAATTTTTCCGCTAATACCTCCCCAGGCCCACAGCCATGTCTCCTTTATATTTTTAGTTATTTCATAGCTTTTCTCTGCAGCCTGTGTTTTAGTCCTTCTTTCCACTCATGCAAGAAAGATAACTTATTTGGTGATATTTCTCATTTACTTAAGAAAGTGCTCACCCAAACTGCTATAGGGTCTGCAGAAGACAGCCAATGGCTAATAGCCATCATGGTAACTTTAAGTGCAGATTATTATTATTATTGAGCTTATAGAACTTGGCTGTTTGCCCAGCATGTCCTTGCTAACTCAGGGTCACAAAAAGAGTAATTTTCTGCCACGGCTCAATAAGACATGGGATCTGTCTGCATGATTAATATGGCCTAAGCATTTGAAATCCTGAAATAATGGCACTCCAAATTAAATTAAAAATGGGTTAGACTGCCTTTGCAGTCAGAAGAATTGCTATTACCCCTCTTCTTGCTCCCCTCCAAAGTCTATTTCACTGCTGCTGGATCTGATAACCCCCATCCTATTGTTTGGAGGAATTTAAGATACTTACAAAGACTAATAAATTAATGGAGGGAGATGGAGAAACAAAGAAAATGAGGCGATTTAAACATATATATGCACACACACGCACACGCACATGCACACACACACACTCACACACTACACACTCTCCTAACAGAGGTTGCAGCTGTGGTAGACACTTGTTTTTGATAAAACCAGAGCGAATTTTTGTTCAAGAGTCACATTCTGGGTAAGTGTGTTCAATCGGGACATGCGACCACTGGTCCTTGGACAACTCCAGTTCATTTGCCCCAGAGTGACCACAGTGTCCACACAGACCATTGAGATAATTAAATTCCCAGAAAACCTGTTCTGAATCACCGAATAATTGACTAAATTTGTATTTGGGTGACGTTGCTGATGAGAATAAAGCACCACACAATAATGCTTTCATTCTCACCGTGGTTTTATTACCTTGTTGGACCACCGGGGACCTGGCACACCCCAGGGGGAATACTTTTCAATTTAATTAACCTGCAGACATTTAGCTGAAAGAGTCATAAATAATGGACAAATACTCCTCTTTTCCTTATTTGTCTCTTACGGAGAATTACAATGACGAAAAATGTAATAATAGAAGTCCAAAATAAAGCTGCCCAGCCAGGGAGGCGGGGCGTGAAGCGGCCGAGGGCCGGACGTCTGCACACGAGATGGGGTGAAGCTGGGCCCTCCTTCGCTCTAATCTGCTAACGCGGACCATGAGCCACTTTCAGGGTAGGGTTTCTGGAGCTTCAGGAAGGGGACCCCGCTCTTCAAGTACACAGCCTAGTTCTTAACCAGCACATGGAGACTTTAACCAGAAACAAAGCCATGTTTTTCTATTGTTACATAAA
Source organism: Lyroderma lyra (assembly GCA_004026885.1). NCBI lineage: Eukaryota > Metazoa > Chordata > Mammalia > Chiroptera > Megadermatidae > Lyroderma > Lyroderma lyra. The sequence continues at coordinate 25,458 of PVJL010011239.1, forward strand.
AGGCTTGGAATGTGGAGTCTCCCTGGTGAGGCAGGGGATGATGTAAGCTCATTAGTCATGAGAGGCAAATGACTGATGTCACATCCTCTCCTGAGAGCCGGTGTGGGTGATGAAAAGAAGGGAGAGAAGCCTGGGCTTTGAAGGGGGAGGCAGACGGAGTCTAGGGCTTATCATACTTCACACTTCCACCTAGGGCTGTTTTGTTGGTGAATTATCATCCCTTCATCATCTGAAAGGAAGGCTGTTGGTGTGTGGGTACGTATTAAGCATTGGCGATAGCCAGGAGCTCTCCTAATGATCGCGGCACTGCTGCAAAGTAGGACCTGTGATCCCCTTTTGCTGGAGAAGAACTTGAGGCTGGTATGCATAAATCAATTTATCCAAGATCACCTGGCTGCTACATGACAGAGCAAGGATTGCAGTCAAGGGCAGCCCGATTCCAAAACCCATAGCTTTTTTACTCCCATCACAACAGTTTATAATAGAGGTAGATCTAAGGTTTCGGGATAATTTTTCTTTTTCTAAAATGCAAACCAAGTAAAAAGTTTGCTATTAACCTTGGACTATTTTGGTGAAAGGAGTCAGAAGGATTAAGTCCATTTTATAGATGAGCTTGAAAAAGAATACACAGGGACCAGCACAAGTTTCTACTGCAAAATGGAACATTACTAGAATTCAGTGTTGTAATGTTATATCCCATTGCCTACCTGACCTCTTCTTTTGGGCCTCCCTTAGGAAACTCAATTCAGTCTGTGCAAAACTGGACTCATCATTTCTATCAGCCCATTACACACACCCATTTCCTGCCCTAACCTAGTCTGTCTAATGTTTTCTTTCTTGCTGACTAGACACCATCATTCATCATTAGTCACTTAAGACAGACATCTAAAAATCCTATATTCTACTGTACCCCCTTATTCTGCCCCCCCAATCTAATCAATCCTATTGAGTATACTTTCCAAAGTTCTCTCATATCAGTTTCTTTTTTCCTTTTCTCCATTTTGAATGTCAATCCCTTCATTCACGCCCCAGAGATCTCACCTCTGCGTTAATGCTATAATCTTAAATGAATTGGCCGCACAGCATCCTAACCTCACATGCTCTCACAGTCATGCTCAAACTGGTGACAGATTGTTTTCTTTCTAAAACCCAAAGCCTGGTACACAGAAAATGCTAAATGAATGAACGAATGATTTAAAAATAAATTAATAATAAATCTGTTCTCGAATACAGATACTAGAATAACAACAAATCAGCTAGAATAAATGTAAGCTGTCTGTATTCCTTTAAATTGAGATAAGATATACACACAGTGAGATATAAATCGTAAGTATGAAGTTCAACCAGTTTTGCCAAAATATACACCTATGTAAACAGCATTTCAATCAAGATATAGAACATTTCCTTCACACTGGAAATTTCCTTCATGCCTTTCCCTGATGATTAATGATACTGAACATTTTTTCACATACTTATTAGCTGTCCATATATCTGCTTTTGTGAAATGTCTGTTCATATTTTTTGTCCATTTTTAAATTTCATTGTTTGTAATTGTGGATTTGTAAGTTTTGTATAAATATGAATGAGAATTTTGTCAGATAAAACTAATGTGAGTATATTTTCCCAGGCTTGCCTTTTTATTTTCTTAATTGTAGTGTTTGAGGAAGAAAAAATTTTGAATTTTAATGAAGTCCACCTGATCAATTCTTTTTCTTTTACGGTTATTGATTTTTGTGTCTTGTCTAAAGTCTTTGCCAACCCCAGGACTCAGTGATGCTCCTGTTTTCTTCTAGAAATTTGAAATTGTAACTGTTATGTTTAGGTTTATAAGTCATTTAACATTAATTTTGAGTATGGTGAGAAGTAGTGAATTATAGTATGTTTTATTGTTGCACGTTTAGTTTCATTTTTACATATGGATATTCAGCATCATTTTATTTTGAAAAGATTTCCTCTTCCCATTGAGTTGTCTTGGTGCCCTTGTTGTAAATCAGCTGACTTTGTATTTGTCTCTGTCTGGATTCTGTCACGGTCTACTATCCTAATACCAGTTCCACACTGTTGATTAACATACCTTAATAAGAAATTTGAAAACTGGTACTGCAAGTACTCCAACTTTCTCAAAATTGTTTTAACTAGTCTGTCCTTGGAATTTTTCGATAGATTTAAAAAGTTTTTCCTGTCAATTTTCACAAAGAAAAGCCAGTTGAAATTTTGATTGAGATTGTGTAGAATTTTTAGATGTGTTTGAAGAGAATTGTCATCTTAACAATAGTGATTTTTCCAATCCATTAGCAATGGTATGTTTCTCCATTTCTTTAGATTTTATTTATTTCCTCGTAGGTATAGGTCTTGCACACCTTTCATTAAATTTATTCTTAGCGACCTGGCATTTTTGATGCTATTTGAAATATTTTTTTTAAATTTCATTTTCCAATTGTTTGTTGCTTGTATATAGAATATATTTATAATATTCTACGTAAATAATTATGTAAATATATGAATAAACTTAGTTTTGCTTTTTTCTTTCCAATCTTTATACCCTTTATTTCTTTTTCTTTCCCTTAAGACTCCTAGTGCAATCTGAGTAGAAGTGATGGAATTTGCATGTTCCCAACATTGGAGAGAAGAGGTTCAATGATTCACCATTGAATGTGATGTTAGCTTCAGGCTTTTGGTAGGTGCAGATGTAGATCAGGTTAAGAGAGCTCTCTTACAAAGTATTTATCATGAATGAGTGCTGAATTATGTGAAATATTTTTCTGTCTCTATTAAGAAGATCATATAATTACTCTTCTTTTACCTGTTAATGTGGTAAATTATACTGAATGATATTTAAAATATTAAACCAGCTTCATGTTTCTGGGATAAACCTCACTTGGTCATGATGTATTATTCTTTTTATATTATATTTCATGGAATTCAATTGCTAATGTTTTATTAAGGATTTTTATATCCATGTTCATCAGCAATATTGGTCTGTAATTGTCTTTACTTGTACTGCCTCTATCGGGTTTTCACGTCAGGGATACACTGGCATCCTAAAACGAGTTGAGGAGTATTTGCTCCTATGTTTTTCTTCACTGCCTTAGAAATACATCTTTATAATTTTTTTTGTTTGCCTTTTGTTGCTCTAAGGCATTGATTCTCAAATCATCTAGAGAGTTAAAACAAAAATTGATGGGCCTTTCCCCCAGAGTCCCTGCTCCAGTAAGTCTCTGAGAACCATTTTTCTAGGGATTAACACATGCATTTTTAATTTATTATAATTTACTTACAGTTGCTATTGTACCACTTCACACAAAAAAGGTTGAAAGTTTCAACAGTAAAATTATATTTAATCATGATCTGTTGTGCTATTGTCATATTTTGCATGCACCTAAGTATTAATAATTATGAAATAAAATTTTATTATTTTTTATTTAAAGAGTGTATTTCCTTCAGCAAAATTAAGAGAGGGAAAATTATCTTCCATATTTAATCCCATATTTACCATTTTAGAGTCTCTTCTTTCCTTCTTATAGATACAAATTTGTAACTGGTATTATTTCATTCAGATTGAGAAACTTCCTTTAGCCTGTCTTACAGTTCCCCATGCTGGAATTCTCTCAATTTTAATTTATCTGAAAGTGTCTTCATTTCACCCCCATTTTTAAAGCACATTTTCACTGGATATAGACTTCTGGTAGAGAATTGTTGCTGATGTCCTTTTCACCACATTATGGATATAATTTCGTTGGCTTTTTACATCTGTTGTTTCTGGTTAGCAGTCATTTATTTTCACATTATTCTCTTGAATGTGTAATGTCTTCCTATTTCTTCTGGCTGTTTTTAAGATTTTCTCTTTATCTTTGGTTTTCAGTAGTTTGATTCGATGTACCTCTATGAACTTTTAAAAAATTTTTCCTTGGGTTTGTCCAGCTTGTTGGATTTATAAATTCATATTTGTCTCCAAATTGAGGAAATTTTGGCATTCATTCTTCTTATATTTCTTTATGTATTTATCTGCCTCATTATATTCCTTTTGTATATCTCCAGTTACATATATATTCAACTGTGTGACATTGTCCTACAAATCAATAAATCTATGTTCATTTTTCCCCTCTGTTTTCCTGATTGAAAAATTTCTCTGGATCTGTCTTCATATCCATTAACTCTTTTTTCTATAGTTTCTAGTATGCTACTAAGCCTATCCAGTGAATTTTTCATTTTGTAATTTGTACTTTTCATTTCTAGGATTTTATTTATTCTTTTTATAGTTTTCATTTCTCTGTTAAGGTTTCCCATTTTTTCATTTTATTAATTTTTTAATTTAAATTAAAAAAATTTTTTTCATTTTGACCAATTTTCTTTTGACATATTTAAATACATGTATTTATGTTTTTTTGAACATATTTATAATAGCTGCTTTCATGTTCTTGTCTGTCTTAATCTAATCTATCCAGGTATGTTTCTTCTTATGGCTTTTGTTCCTTGTTATGGGTCACATTGTCCTGCTGCTTCCCATGTTGCTTCATTTTGTATTGTATGATGGACCTTGTGGATGATTTGTTGTAGGGACCTGAATTATGTCATCTTCTTTTAAAAAATGTTGAGTTTTGCTCTGGGAAGCAGTTAAATAACTAGAGGATCTTTTAGGTTCTGTTAGCTTTTGTTTTGTTCCTTTTCAAGGACTGGTCTGTATTAGTTTTTACCTTAATCTTCTGGTGTGGCCCTTACTTGCGATGTGTGATCTTTTAGAGTTCTTGACTGCAGGCCCAAGGAGTTCTCCAGTGAACCTCTTGACAATTCCACTGTTTCCTAGCATTGCACAACTTCCTACTTCTCCATCCAGCTCACAGCCTTGCAACTGTTGCTCTCTGCTAGGCTTTGTTGAGTTTTGCTCTGCAAAGTCTCAGCCCAGCCTTCAGCCAAGGACGTAAGGTGAATTCCCACACAGAGTTTTGAAACACCACCCTTTTGGAGCTCCCTTTTTTCTGGTACCCTGCCCTAAAAATTCCAAGTACTTCTGTAGTCGGAAATCTCTGCCTTTTCAAGGCAGCAAAACTGCCACTCCACATGGGCTCCAATTTTCTACATTGTGGCAGGAAAATGTCCCCCTGCAGAAAGCCATAGAGGTTCACCTTGTATGTTTCTCTTCTCACAGAGATCACAATAGCTCATTGCCTGTTGTTTAATGCTTGAAAACAGATACCTCATATACTTTGACCATCTTTATACTTGTTCATGATAAGAGGACGGTCTGGTACCAGTTACTCCCTTATGGCTGAGCCCAGAAGTTTGAAAGTTGTTTGTATCCTTAGTAAAGATGTTGTGATCAACCACAAATGTATTTGGTAAAAACAATGCAGCAGAAACTGAAGTCTTCCTCCCTCCGTACATACATACATACACCAATCATCTGCAAATTCTGATTACTGCTAGGTGTTCTAAAGTGGCTAAGACTTTGACTCCAGATGTGTTTTAAATTGTTTTATGAGTTTCCATCAACTAAAAACTTGAAGAGCTTGACATTAAAATCCAGAATTTCTATTTCTATTTTAAAATGGAAGTAATTGGTAACACTCAAGCAACATAACAGTAGCTTTGAGCACAGTAATGGCTGCCTTCTTTAGAAAGGACGTGTTTTTCTAGTTTTTCATAGTTTCAAGCTAGTCTATTTCACTCACTTGTGTTGTCTGTATGATTCCTATAGCTATTTATATATGAGATCCTGGCATGCAAGCAGATAATCTTACACATAACTAGCATGCACACAATATTCAATGTGATACCACATTCTTCATGATAGCTTTAGTCCATGAATACACCCATTTTCCCAAGCTTCTTCTGAGGATGCAAATATCTCAAAAGAAAGAAAGAAAAGGAAAGAAGGAAGGAAAAGGAAAGGAAAGGAAAGGAAGGAAGGAAGAAAGAAAGAAAGAAAGAAAGAAAGAAAGAAAGAACATAGGGAGTAGAAATATGGAATGGAGTTAAATTTGGCTAGTGTGCCCTGGTCTTCACTCAGGTAGAAGTTCATCAGTAAGTGGTAAGGGGCCAGCCATGCTGTCTGCTCCCATTCTGATTCCAAGGTTAAGATGTGTTTATGCCTTTCAGCCAACAAACCTCTTTCTTGCTTAAAAGCTTCTCAGATGTTACTTTCCTGGATATTCAATTTGGCCCTGCTCTGAATTTTATGCTTACAATTTTGCTTGAAAACTTAAAGAAATAAAAAAAAAAAAGAACCTAATTGTTTTGCCTATATAACAGAGAAATGGTCTTTTGTGTATTATAATCAAAACATTGCTTATTCTTGAATGTGTGTGTGTGTGTGCATGTGTGTGTGTGTGTGTGTTGTGGGATAATAATATTAACATGTTTTGGATACTTATTATGTACTAAGCAATCTGTTAAGCATTTTATATGAAAGATGCAATTTTATCTTCCACAACAATCCTGTGAGGTAGAAATGAATGTTCTTGTTTTACAGATGAGGAAGTGAGGCACAGTGAGGTTAAATACTGGGCCTGAGATCAAATGGCAAGTAAGCAGTGAAGCTGAAATGTCTGGATTGAAAATGAAATATCTGAACCAAGTGCTAACCAGGCTGTGCCCTTTGACTCGCTGAGTATGATGATTATGAGCAAGAATGTCAAAGTCATGCTGTAGATTCACCCCCCCCACCCCCCAGGTTGCACAATCCAGAGGGTTCTTTTCTAGAGTTATTTTGCATGGAGGCTCTGCTGACTCAAGTATTCACTATGAAAAGGAACCCTTAATGTGCATTCCTCTTTAGAGGAGAAGTCAGCAAGCCATGTGGAATGGGCCACGAAATGACACAATGAAATGTGTAAATCACATAGGAAGTGAGTATCACCCACTATGCCATGCACTGACTTTATAGCTCTTCCCTACGTACTGAGCTCACAGCTCTTAGACTCAGAAAGCAGGGGCCGGGGCTTGAAGAAAACCCTTTTAGTGTGTCTGCCCAGCCTCTATCTCACCACCTTTCTAAGAACTATCCACCGATCAAATGGGTGGGCTTTTGTAGCTACATATATGGGCACTAACTGACAGTTCTTTCACTGGTCATAGCTGATTGGATCAGAAGTGGGTGTTCACAGGGCCAAAAAGCCCTGGAAAGATGTGGCTGAGGAGTCCAGGTAAACCTTGAATATTGTTCTCTCTTCTCACCAGGGTCATGAAACATTAAAACCAGAAGGAGCCCAGGTAGATATTTCTCTGGACTTAAGTTGCCCCATTTCTAAAGCAAGAGTCCTGAGGAGGATGCACTGATACAGAATACCTCACTTGTTTCAGTACTTTGACATGGTGCTTGCAGCTTGACACTCTTTCATGTGTAGTGTCCCATTGTCATATAATGAAGAAAATGGGCTTACAGAAGTGAACTGATTATCCTAGATTTGCATATTTACTAAGTTCAGAGGTAGGACCTAGAATGTCTGCATTTTCAGTTATTTCTTCTGTTGTATGTGCAACTTCAAATAAAACATACATAAACTTAAGGGCGACAACAGTATGGGGAGCCAATTTTGAACAATGGTCAGAGCTCAGATATTCTACAGATAGATACAGACTGACTAACTGTGTGAGTATGGCCAGCCACTCAGCTTCTCTAAGTTATCTTTTTCTCATCTGCAAAATAACAATAGCTTCCTCATGAAACTAGTGTAAACATTATAGAAAGTGGTTTTCATTGAGTAGATGTACAAGAAATGTGAGTGCTTGTTCTCTTTGATATCCCCTGTCAACACTCAAAACATGCAAGAGTAACAGAAGTGCCTAACCAGGACAGCAGTGTAGCCTCTGATCACACTGCTCCATGGCAGTATTATTTGCTTCACTCTTTTTATGACTTTTCTGGTATTCCTATTGGTATATAGTAAGTCAGCAGATGGCTTTTAGCCTTTCCCAAGCCTCCCAATTTAAATCCTTCACACAAAACTTTGCCTCTACTAACTGATTTGCTAATATAGCATGTGTATGGGTTTTAAAGAGAGAATATTTGAAAAGAATGAAGGCTATGAGATGGGTCTGTCTTCTGAGGCTATAGATTTTAGTACATACTTATGTCAATCATGCTCTCAGGTTTTGAAAATGGAAAACAGAGTTCTGAGAAGTTGAGTTGTACATGTCAAAGATAAATCATAAACTCTGGTTAAGGGTAAGGATATCTTTTATGGGATTGTGACCAAAGAAATGATCATAAGTGAAAGTATTTAGCAAACTGCCAAGAATACATACAATGAATTATCGCAAGACTTTGTAGTAGGAGACCTTTTGGTGTATCTGCCCAGCCTCCATTTCACCACCTTTCTGAGAACAGTCCACTGATCCAAAGGGGTGGGCTTTTGTAGCTATGTCTCTGTGAGTACTGACTAATACTTCTTTTACTGGTCATGGTTTTTTGGATCAGAGATAGACAGTGGACCCAATGCAAGCCAATGAGATTTTCTCCTAGGAATTTGGATCTAGGGTGGCCATCATTTAGTTGGAAGACTTGATGCCAGTACATGATGTGGCTGTAGGGCTGAGCCCATAATATTCAACCATGTGTAAAAGAAGCTGGTGTGAAGAGAGGAAAAAAATAGACTGAGCACTTGGAGAGTAGTAGAGGCAAGTGATCCCACCATCATAGAAAGGTTGGCAATAGCGTCCTTGGCTCTTATGGATTGTTCAGTCCCTTTTTCCTTTTTGCTGGAAGCTAAAGGTTGTTGAGCTCTATGAGACACATGTGGGTCTTTCCAACAAATTCTAGTTTTCACACATATGAGTCTGTTACTTGTACTTTATCGAGGCAGTATCTATGATGATTAAGTGGTCCAAGTTATTTTTCAGCCACTGTATATGGGCAGTGTCTTGTAGGGAAGGATGAGTTTCTTGTACAGAAATCCTAGGGAGCAGGGCCTCTGCCAGAATATGTAACAACCTCTTTGTTCAAGCTCACCTGTTCAATGGTTCTATTTTTCCTTCCACATACATGTATTCTCCCCAGCTAAGTTGAAATCTCTTTTAGAGAGATAACTCTCTTTATTCATCTTTTTATCCCCTGTAGCACCTGGACAGTGATGCTTTTGAATTTGCTGATAGTGTTGATGTAAAAAGAAAAAAATAAGTAAATAAACTTTCTACTTCAATAATTTTCCATTTGGGCAAAACTTCTCTGGCTCCGATTTAGGAAATAATCACATCTTTCTTTTTATTCTTTTATTCCCTTTTAAAAGCAAAATTGTTCTTGTTGTAACCAATCTTTCATCACAGCTTTGTGTCAATGAGGAGATAGGTTTATTTAGCCAGTGATTTCCACTGCAGAAAATCTTGGGTCCAGATTGCCCTGCAAAAGCAATATGTTCTGTTTTATTTTTATATTACATTATATTTATTTTAATTTCATTCTCCATCTGGTCAAAGATAGCATTAGGCACCATAGATGAAGAAAAGAAAAAAAATAAAGAGAGATATCTAACCATGATAATAACTGGGATTATTATTTTAAAAAATCATTCAGGGGTACTCTAACCTCCAAGCATAAGGCAAAAGATAATAGCTCTCATATTAGAGGGCTCTAGAAAGATTCTGGAGAAGAAGCAAGATGAAAAATGGACTAAATCAGGACTTCTGGGGTCCCCTGAGTGGCTCAGAGTGGATTCTTGCACCCAGCCCACACCAGGGACCAGTTATAGGACAGTGTGGGCCATGGAGTGAAATGATACATGTAATCCCTAAGCTACCTTGAGCATTCTTACTATTTCCAAAGTAATTTCAGCAGGTTAATGCAATTTCAATCACATGTTTTATAAATAAACTTTAGAACAGACCCCCATGGGAGAGGTTATTTCCTTCTCATTCAGGAGATATTTCTGCAAAGTTCTGCTATCAATTAGAGATCTCCCAAATGAAGCCGATATTATGTCAATGGTTCAGTATACCAGAAACCAAATCCTAAAATTGGATGCTTGCAGAGGATAGCTAGGCACTCAGTTTTCAGGTTAAGATGATGTATAAGGAGTTATCAGGAATGCTTGATTCTCTGTTTGCTTAAGTCTGAACGAATGATGGGACTCAAGGGGAGGGTTTACATGTGAATGTTTGCCAAAAATGAGTGGGTGGTGACATTCCCTGACTATAATCCATTCCTGCTCCCACTCCTTGAAGTCTATCACTTAGAACAGTTTATGTTTCAGAAAACAAAAACCCATTTGAAACTGGCTTAAGCAAATAATGGAATTTGTTCACATACTGATGAATTCAGGGATATATGGCTTCCTGTGTGGTTTGATGCAGAGATTCAACATATTCTCAGGGGTTCTATTGATTTAAAAGCCTTTTGCCCACCTTTAGAGTCAGATATTTTCTCCAGGCTTGTCCCAGGCACAAGTTTCAGAAATGATTTCACAGCTCCGAATATCACATCCTTTCCCCATGCTGGTCAGAAAAAGAGAAAGCATCTTTCCTACTCTTTAATAAAAGCAAGGAAGAATTTTCCCCTGAAACCCCAAGGAAATGTCTCCTTGCATCTTATTGGTCCAAAGTGGGTCATGTACTTAACTTCTCTCTAAGGCAATCCTTGTACCTAGGAAGGGGTGGATGGGCTTTGCAGATTGGTTGAAGCTTATCAGAGCTCACCCCTGGGAAAGAAAGTGGGTTCACTTCCACTGGGAATGAGGCTTTTCCCCAATGGAAATCTGGGATGCTATCATGGAAGAGGAGGAAATGGATACAGACAGCAAAATGCCAGGTACCTACTGCAGTGTTTAAAGCCATGACAAGTACCACTGCCCACTCACTTCCCTAAATAGGCCCCTTTCATGTGACAGTCTCCACTCTTGATGCCAATTGCAACATATTTTGCAGAATAATGAAAGAGTAAATATAGCAAAAAAAGGCAGAAAAGGACAACTGGTATTCATCAGGTAAGGGACTTTGTGGTCTTCGAGGTCTGATAGTAATTACCCATGAAAGAGCATGCTAGAACACGGAAGATGGATTTAGTCATTATAATCGAAGAAGGTCATCCTAGGCACCAATATCCCTTTGACCAGGCTCAGGGGCTTTTCCCCAGTTGCTGTGAATGTTGGCTGCTGACAGCTTCCAGTCATCCTGTTCTCCAGAGAATTTGCTATTGGCTGATGGGAGCTGCCTTTCACAGGAAGTAAACACCTGTCTTCCTTTCCACCAGCCAATCACTGACTGATGGAATACAGAAGTTCCACCCTCTTTCTTAAAGCTATGACAAGGCTGTCCTACAGTTTGTCTCTTGAGCCCCCTATGCCTCTGGCCCAAGTTTAGACATTAGCTAAGACCACCTCCTTGCTCAGTTCATCCCCCTTCCTTCTGATTCCCTCACTCCCTCATGGCTTCTTCCTGAAGAGCGTCCCCTCAATAAATCACACACTTCAAATCTCTGTCTCAGGCTCTGGTTCTTAAGAACCTGACTTAAAATAGAGGAAAAGCAAATCACAAACTAACAAACAAATGGGCGTTAGGAGCCTTGGCTCAAGGTGGGTTTGGTGAACTAATGGGTTACAAGAACTAGAAGGCATTTGAATTAATTAGGACTTTGTTGTTTCTAAGTAATAGACCCCCCACCCTGCCCCAAGTGACTTAACTGTAAAAGGGAGGATGTACTACAAAGAACTGGGGTGCCACAGAGGACCTAGGGGCTGTAAGCAAGCCTCAGCAGTAGGACATTCACATCAGCTCTGCACCTGCTTCACTGTGCTCTACTTCCCAGGCCACCTACGGGGAAAGACAGTCCTGCCATAGTTCTAAGTATTTCTCTCTTGCATAGAGAAGTTTGGACTGGACTCCAGTGTCACAGTGTTTTGTTCCAAGAGAAGGCATTTGATTGGCACACTTGTATCAGGTAAGGCCTGGACCAATCAATTGTAGACAGGAAACAACGGTTTGGGATGGATGTAGCATTATATGAACACATCTTGGCAGCCTGCCCTGTGGCCACATGAAAGAGAAGAGACAGTTCTCCAAGAAAGGTCATTGGTCAGATAACATTATGGGTGACCACTGTACTAACAAAAGTAACATGGTCAGAGAGTGTCGGTTCATGAACTCAACCACCGTGAAGGTGATTTCTAGCTCTGTTCTAGTCATAGCAGTTATGGCAGTGTACTGATTGGATTTAGGGGATACTTCAAGCTGGGAGAAATAGCTAATATTCCTCCCAGGTGACAAAACAGGGATATTGAAAGAGTTTGGTAGACTTAAATAGTGTCCACAACAGTGAGATTATAAGTAATGGGATAAATAAAGAATCTTTAATTAGGTTAACAATGTATTTTGTAATAATAGGATGGGAGAAACCTGATGATCTGATTAGAAAAAAAAAAAAGAAAAAGAAAAACAACAAAAAAACCAAACCAGGAATTTTAGTTGCCCATGAGCTGGTTGCAGCATGACTTGACTTTTAACAAAGTTTTGCCATCTTAGGCCACATTGAACAGAATGTATCCACATCACAGTTGGGGTCAGAGGTGTGGGAGAAGGCAGATCCTGTCAGAGCCGAGGTGTGTTCAGTTCTAGGCTCCATACTTTAAGGCCTTAGCAACTTGAGCTGGAAGTGGAGGAATACGTATTTATTTGCAGCCTACTACTTACTAGACATGACAGATGGAGTTTTTAAAATACATCTCTCAGGTTAGATGGATTATCTGGGAATATAATCTTATGAGAAATGGAATCAAGGCTGTTCTGACCAGAGGGGAGAAGACCTCTGAAGCAACAGGCTAACTGGGTTCAGATATTCAATAAATTGTCATGTGGAAGAAAACATAATGCTGGTTTTTGCTGTTCAAGGGAGTAAAAGGAGCACATGAAGTGTTGAGTAGAGAGAGGCACAGACAGCTTTGTGCTGAATAAGAAGGAGCTTGCAATCGATTAAGGATGTACTATGTGAGGGAATAGTTTTTCTTCCCAAGATCCCACACAGTCCCTGCAAGTGTCCAAGGAAAGACTGAGGGGTAACAATGATAATACCGTTTATTGAATGCAGCCATTCTTTGGTATCTGCAGGGGTTGGTTCTAGGATCCCCCTTGAATACCAAAATCCACAGCTGCTCAAGTCCCTCCTATAAAGTGGTGTAGTATTTGGATATAACCTATGCACATACTCCTGTACACTTTACGTCATCTCTAGATAACCTGTAATACCGAATGCAAGGCAAATGCTATGTAAATAGTTGTTATACTGTATTGTTCAAGGACTATTGACAAAAAAAGTCTATACCTGTTCAGTACAGACACAATCATCATAAGTCTAACTATATAGGGTTAGGGTTTTGTTTTTTATTTTACTGAGTTGTTTGTTTTTATAGTTCCACCGCTAAGATATTAGAGTTTGGATCAGCCAATTTTAGATGTTGCTCCTGGTCATTGTGCATTTAGGTTTTAAAAACAACAGAAGAAAATGCTTATTGCAAATCTGCTAGCTGACTTAATGCAAATGTTACCACCAACAGGAACCACTAAAAAACGTGGGTCAGTAACATGATCGTGTAAAAGATGTCTCAATATCTTTCTGCACTGGCCTGTGGAATTTGTCTCTTTCTAACATCCAAGTCGTCAAAAGCTGCAGGCTTGCACCTTCTGGAACTGTGTGATCTAGGTTTCCCTTGTGAACCCCACTCTGTAGTCCCTCTGTGATGGAGGAGAAAGAATATTGGCCCACGAGCTCCCTGCATTTGAATGCGGTGCTTTTTAGGTGTGTGCCATTTCTGTACAATGGAGACACCCTTTTTGGTGCCTAACTTGTATAATCCTGGCAGCACTTTCTCTATCTTCCTGGCTGATATTTACAAGTTTAAATATGGCTAATGATATAACATTCCCAGCAGATGGGCAACAGGAACTACATGGATTCAGATATTTGAGCATCAGACAACTGCTTGATTTTCTTTGATTAAGACTCAAACATAAAGCCATTTTTGGAAAATTTACTTCTGCTTAGTGTGGACCATGCTTTCGTCTCACGAGGTGTCATAACTGGTGTCCCCTCGGGGCTGGCGCATGTCTCAGGACTCATTGGCGTGTGTCCTGCCAGGGTATCTGCTATCCCATAGACTGCAGAGAGGTATGAATTGCATGCATTTCCTCTGTGACCCCAATGGTCACTTATTTTTACTTATAGATTTTGCCCCCTTTAGTGTAACTGTAAGTTTTCCTGATCATTTTCCTTGCCTCCATGGTCCCCACTTCTCTTGTCAAGTATTCTGCGGAGATGTGAACATTTTGTCTTGCGTTACCCAGTGGAGTCTTCCTGCGCCTGCGCTCTGCCGCGCCTCCACCGCGCATGTCTGCCTGTTCTGGAAGCCTCCCAGCCGCCTCTCCCTGTCTCCTTCACTTGATGGTCGGTCATACTCCTTGAACTGTCACCACCCATGCTGAACAGTCCAGTTCTACACCCTGTGATTTTTTTCTCACTCTGCGACATGGACACTTCCTCCTGCTTGCCCAGAAGGCAGCTTGGTTTCTGCGAGCAGCATCACCTGCGCACTCAAAACTGAATTCTACTGTGAATTTTTGTTTGCTTGTTTGCTTTGTTTCTAATTGTTAAAGAATCACCTGGCTGTGGCTAAGGCAGGCATATTTCGACTGCTATCAGCAAAGTGTAGAAATGTGACTTCTGTGCATTTATTATCTCTGCTTTTCAGACTCTAAGTGAGGATCACTCTTAGAATTAGGTTAAGAGGGTGGAAAAAAAGAGAGTTTCATGGAAGAACGGATTTGCAGAGGATGTAGAACAGAGTTCCAGTGGAAGAGGGTTAAGGAAGACAAAAAGCAGCTAGTTTTCTGCAAAGATTAAAAGGAAACCACATAAAGGCTCTGGAGGAGTTCAAAGACATTTAAAGGCTGGCCTCTATTTCTTTAAGTATCATTTTTCCTTTGCACAGATTTCCCAAGCAATCCACCTGGCTGACCTCACTGCTCTCTCATCCACGGGGAGGTCTCTGACAAAGTCCAAGGAGTTAGAACAAAAAATATATAAATAAGAACCCGGGAAACAAGAGATTCAGCTCCTCAGCAATGAACACACCCAGTAAATCATGTGAGAGGACTGATGTGTCACCCCAGGCCATGTGGCCCTGACCTCACCGGGTTCCTTCATTCCTATAAGTGTGCCTGTGTGAGCCAGCCCCTCAGCCAACAGCCTCTTTCAGGAGAACACTGTCTCTCTCTTCGCTCTGTCCCTAGGTGTGTCCTCAGATGTCATTGTCAGGTCTTGGGAATTACAGTATCAGTCTGCCTCACTAGTCATGCTGTCAGCATGAATACATTTCTTACACGTGTGTCACACACAGAGATTCTGCCAAGGGCCAGAATTCTCCTTTCTTTCCCCTCCTCCCTGTCACCCCCACATCGCCGTTGCCCCGGCTGCCTGGGTCACAGCCCTGCCTCTCGGGGGAGAGACGGGCCTGCTATGCTCTTCACCCTGAACAAGGAGATGGTTTGTTTAAAAAGGAAAGATGTTTTATATCCCTCTAAATTAGAATAATGAAATGTTTCTTGTAAACCTAGAAATTAAAATGCAGACAATACACGTCCTTCAATTTCCTTTTATTGGTCTTCAAAGGTGAATCCAGGAGCAGTGGTAAATATATATCAGGGTGGCTGCCAGCCTGGAGGTATGACGCTCCACTGACCACAATGCCAAGTGTCGCTGTCGGTGTCCTGAAGAACCCTCATCCATTTCTCCCCACCCTCCATCTCCCTTCCATCTCTCTACCCTGTTTACAATGACTTTGAGACTGCTAAGAAGCATTTGGAGGTATCACTTGAGCAGCTGTGTGTCTGGAATGCATTATCATGTTATGTCTCAATCACAATATTCTTTGGTTGACGCGGATGGCAGGCACAGCCAGGATCCAGCCTTAGAGTGCACTGCCACCTCCTGGAAAACCCTCTCTGCAGGAGACCTGCTGTCATGGCTGTCCCAGTGCCACCAACGGGAAAATAAGACCTTGGTCATGGCCTGTCCTTAGCACCAAATATCTGGGTGCACAAAGCCATCTCCTCCTG
Source organism: Lyroderma lyra (assembly GCA_004026885.1). NCBI lineage: Eukaryota > Metazoa > Chordata > Mammalia > Chiroptera > Megadermatidae > Lyroderma > Lyroderma lyra. The sequence continues at coordinate 41,490 of PVJL010011239.1, forward strand.
CCCCTTCCAATTGGAATGCACCAATTCCTGAAGAAAAGAAAAGGTGTTGTAACTGTCATCTTAATTATAAACAAGTAACTAGGTTGAGGAGGCCCCTGGTGCCAACTCCTGCCTTCTGCCCCTGAGGCTGGTAACGGACACTGCTTCCTGTGAACGAGCCACCAGTACGGGCCTGCCCTCAGGACCTTCAGAAGAAGCTGTGACCTCATTTGCACCATTGAGGGTAGTACCGAGGATGCATGGCAGAAGTCACCTGCTGAGGCACAGCATGGGAGAGGAGACAGCCCTGAGTCCTTCGGCCTGTTGGCTCCGTTGCTGCTATCTATTGAGATCCCCCCCTACAGGAGTGCAGGCATGACCAATGAGCTGTTCTCAGAGAGCACTGATTGCCCAGAAGAGCAGCCATGCGTTCCCACTCAGACTCCCAGCACACGCAGGGCTGTACACGGTGGGGGTTTCTAAAACAGCTTTACTGATCAGACAGAGCTGGTGTGCTTTTAGGTTTGGGCTGGAACAAAACCCATTTGGGAAGATAACCAGCCTCGTCATCACAAACAAAAATGGGGTAGTGGATTTTTCGTTTCTTTTTTTTTTTTTTTGAACAGTGCTTGCCTTCTTTTAATCATATAATTTATTATATAGAATAGGCATGTTTCCTATGCCTGGGTAAAATGACATAGTCCTTCCTAAGTTTGAGTCAGCTTCCAACATTTTAATCTTTGCATGTTCAATATCACGAGATGTACCCAAGGGTCCCTTTATTTTTTATTTTTTTATTTTTTAATTCATTTTTATTGTTAGACTTATTGGGGTGACATCTGTTAGCAAGGATTACATAGGTTTCAGGCATACAATTCTACAGTGCATTGTCACTTGTTGTATAATAAGTTCACCACCCAGTGTGAGTTCTCTTTCCATCACCTTATATTTAGCTTCCCCTCCCTCCTCTCCCACCCCCTCCCCCTTCTCCCCTCCCTAACCTACTTGTCCCCAAATAAACATTAAACTATTGATTGTGTCCATGGGTTGTTTGTTTGTTCATTTCTTTTCTCTTTGTTGCTTTCAGTTTTATATTCCACATATGAGTGAAGTCATACAGTTTTTGGTTTTTTCTGTCTGGCTTATTTCACTTAGCATGATGATCTCCAGGTCCATCCATGTTGTTGCAAATGGCAATATTTCATCTTTTCTTATAGCTGAGTAATATTCCATTGTGTATATGTACCATAGCTGCTTTATCCAGTCATCTGTCTCAGGACACTTTGGTTGTTTCCATGTTTTGGCCACTGTGAACAGCGCTGCAATGAACATTGGGGTACATAAGTCTTTGTGGACTAAGGTTTTCAAGTCTTTTGGGTAGATCCCCAGAAGGGGGATTGCTGGGTCATATGGTAGCTCCATTCCCAATTTTCTGAGGAACCTCCACCCTGCCTTCCACAGTGGTTGTACCAGTTTGCACTCCCACCAGCAGTGTACCAGAGTTCCTTTTTCTCCACATCCTCTCCAGCACTTGTTATTCCTTGTCTTGTTGATAATGGCCATTCTCACAGGTGTGAGGTGGTATCTCATTGTGGTTTTGATTTGTATTTCCCTGATAGCTAATGAGGATGAGCATTTTTTCATATGTCTGCTAGCCATTTGTAGTTCTTCGTGGGAGAAGTGTCTGTTTAGTTCTGCCCACTTTTTAATTGGGTTGTTTGTTTTTATGTTGTTAAGTCTTATTAGTTCTTTATATATTTTAGATATTAGACCCTTATCTGATGCGTTATTTGCAAATATTTTCTCCCACTCAGTTGGCTGTCTCTTTGCCTTGTTGATGGTTTCTTTTGCTGTGCAGAAGCTTTTTAGTTTGATATAGTCCCATTCATTTATTTTTGCTTTTACTTCCCTTGCTTTGAGGTCAGGTTCATGAAGTCCTCCTTGAGTCCTAGGTCTATAATTTTAGTACCAATGTCTTCTTCTATACAGTTTATTGTTGCAGGTCTGATATGAAGGTCTTCAATCCATTTCAAGTTAAATTTTGTATATGGAGAGAGTTCACAGCTCAAGTTCATTCTTTTGCATATGTTTTCCCAGCACCACCTACTAAAAAGGCTGTCTTTTCCCCATTGTATGATTTTTCTCCTTTATCAAAAATTATTTGTCCATAAATTTGTGGGTTTATTTCTGGGTTTTCAGTTCTATTCCATTGGTCTACATTTCTGTTCTTCTGCCAGTAGCAAGCTGTTTTGACTATTGATGCTTTGTAATGTATATAGAAGTCAGGAAGTGTAATGCCACCAGCCTTATTCTTTTTATGTAGTATTGCTTTGGGAATTTGAGGTCTTTTATGGTTCCATATAAATTTACTAATTCTTTTATCTATTTCACGAAAGTATGATTGTGGGATTTTAATGGGTATTGCATTAAATCTGTAGATTGCTTTGGGCAGAATGGCCATTTTTAACAATGTTAAGTCTTCCTATCCATGAACAGGGGATATTTTTCCACCTCTTAAAGTCTGTTTCAATTTCTTTCAAAAGTGTCTTATAGTTTTCTGTGTATAAGTCTGTCACGTTCTTTGTTAAGTTAATTCCCAGGTATTTCATTCTTTTTGTTGTGATAGCAAAAGGAATTGACTCCCTCATTTCTTTTGC
>PVJL010011240.1:0-44137 GCA_004026885.1 Lyroderma lyra
AGAAATCATCTTGCCATGGGAAAGCTGTTCATTTCCACTAAATAATAGATTCAATTTTTTTTCTGATTACAATCTGTCAAAATTATTTATAAGTGAATCTAAAAGTGAAAAATAAAATTTAATGATTTAATTTTCAAATTGAAATTTTAAATATAAAACCAAAAATTCAAAAAGATGGATGATGGGAGTTAATGAAATAAAGGAGTGACTTGGGTTCTTAATGGTTTCTAATTAATTCAAGAAATGTTTTTTCAACTCCTACCATGTACCAGACACTTTATGTGTTGTTAGGAATGTAAAAATAGGTCAGACATATTTGCTATCCTCAAGAAGCTCAGAAAACAGATGAATAATAATCCTAATAATAATGACCAGCATTTATTGGATACAATTTATGTGTCAGGTATTGTGCTGAGATTTTACTGTGTCCTCTTTTCAGCAAACATAAGTTTATGATAAAGTATGATAGAAGCATATACTAGCCAACACTATGACACAGAAGAAACTAGCAAACATTGCTCATAAATAAGACTAAGAAGTTTTGAGCTGTTAAATTAAATACTATGACTCATAAGACAGATGAAATAAAGGTGAACATTCAAAATAGAGAAAATAGCTTGTATTAAGTGGTAAAGACATGAAACAATGAGGTTTATTAGGGAAAGTTATAAGTATACTAGTTCTGCATGAGAAAAGGTCACATTCGAAAGAGAGGCAGAAGTCAGTCAATTTGTATGCTTAGCTAAGGAATTACAGACTTGGGCTAGTTGTTCCAAAAATAAGATTTTAGAAACCCTAGTGAAAACCTACTCAGTGTATTTTACCTGGTCCCACCCACTTATTTTCACCACTAAGTATAGTGCTACCCTGAGAATTTACACTATTTGCCTAAGTCCCTTAACTAGAAAGATGCTTATTAAGAGTCTGGGCTCAAGTACTTTGACTCCCACTACAGGAATATTTCCACTGTGCCTTAATTTATTTTTGTAGTTTTCACATAATGATGTTTGAAAACTAAAAACATTTTCATCCTTAAAAGATATAAAATATTATTTTAAAACAGGTTAAAGCAAGTGCTTAGACTGAGTCATACAGTTTTAGAAATCTAATATAATACATGTATATACAAGCATAACTAAATGAAATTGGCCTGTTATTACTTACTCAAAAGAAGGAAGAAGCAAAACAGGTAAGTACAGCCTTTGAGATGCAAACATCTGGGGTGGAAACTCCCTAGCCATACCTCTACTGGGTCCTCTGCTCAGCAGGAGTACATTAGGGTCCTAAGCTGTGTAAAAGACTGACATTAATTTTCCTCAAAAATCTTAGGAAATTTTGTGTACCTCATAATAAAAATATTATGCTGAGAAACACCATGAAAGCAGATTGGACTCTTCTTAAGCCTAATACAGTAAAAAACTTACATCCAGATTTTTATATGTGAGTATCCAGCAATTATTATAATCTCTTTTTCTTTACACACAGCTTCCCATCACTATACTCATCTACATCTCATAGTGACCATTTATATTCTTCAACAAATAAGTCTTCCAATGCTTCCCTTTTGGTTTTCCTATCCTTTTTTAACATATCATTTTCTAAAATACAAACAGTCATAGTTTAGAACAATGTCAGATTCCACAGTACCCTCCCCTTTAATGTCAGTCTTGGAAGATAATATTCTTATACCCATTACTCTCAAATCAAAAATCTCAGAGTCATAGTTTTAAATCAAGAAAACGAAAGTGTACACTTCTTAGTTTCCCTGTATCTATCATATTAATAGTTATAACCAGACCCAAGACAGAGGAGAATGCCAATTCTCACCCCAAAAGCTTTATAACTAAATGAAGAATACTGATTATTTAATCAAGATTTTTTTAAATGTAGGAAACTTGACCTCTTGTTCAGATCATTCTTTCTTGGGTTTAGAAAAAGAGAAAGGAGAAGAATAAAATAACACCATACCAATAAATTTGAAATTGTGGGCAAAATACTTTATAAAACTTAAGTAGATATAGCTATTGAAGAAGTTGAATCTACTCATTGTGGGCAATTTTATTAGTGTTCAAAACACTTTCAGCCTTTCTTTATGTTACCCAGCACTGAGGGAGGATTGTGTATTCCCAGACTGTTTAATAAGGCATGGCCGTTGGACTTCCCACGGTCAAAAGGAGAGATGTGTACTCTCTGCCCCAAAGGAAAACTTTAGGAGTCAAGACACTGTTCACCATGAACTCTTTCCCTCGGCCATGACAACTGTTAATATTATAGAAAGAGGCAGGTCCATCACCCTTTTTCCTGGTAAAAGGTAATGGGAGCAGAGCCACGACTGACTCATAAGGAAAAAAAAATGTGAGCCAGACATAAACCTTTCCTTGCAAGCCACAGAAATGTTAAGGTCATTTGTTATTACAGCCTACCCTAGTTTGTCTGAACCTAGAAGGAAATTTCCTGTATGTCTAAAGCAAAGATGATACTAAATAGGGAAACATCAGAAACATCTAATAGTGAAACATCTTCCTGGGATAAAGAAAGCTAAGGATACCCACTATCAACAATACTATATAATATTGTATTGATGGCCCTAGCTAGCTCTGTAAGACAAGAATAAGAAGATAATAGATACATAGATATGTAAATACATATATACACATGGATACATAAATGATTTTTATATGTATAGTATCTATATACTCATATATAAGGAATATATATTCCTTTATAAAATATTATACATAAAATAAATATATATATATTCCTTTTTTAAAACATTCCATTTTCCCAATAGAACTGACAACCAAATAATTACAATTAATCAGAGGCTTTAATAATGTTGCCAGATGCAAGGTCAATGTAAAACTCAATGCATAAAATCAATTGCATTCCCATGTACCAACAACAAACAGCTAGAAAATGAAACTTGTTTAAGCTTCCCTTTATAATAGCAATAATAAGATACCAGAGATAAATCTAACAAAAGATGTAATGAAGAAATGATAAAATATTATTGGAAAATATTGCTGATTACCTAAATAAATGGAAATCTATATCCAAAACTCAATCTATTAAATCATTCAGTTATATTCAAACTCATAGGTCAGTTCATAAAAGTTAACAAAACTGATTATCAAATGCATAAGAATGAGCAAATGCCCAAGAATATTAAATATAATATTGAAGAAAAATAGTAAGATTCAAGAAAAATATAATACAATACTGAAGAAAAACAATAAGGTATGGAGAATCACCCTACTGATATCTTGGCTAACTATAAAAAGCAACTGAGACAATGTGGTGTTGGCACAAGGGTTTAAGAAAAAAAGGCAAAGAAAAACAGATCAAAAAGAAAGCTCAGAAACAGAGTCATGCACATGTGAGAACTTGGACATGATGAAAATGAGATTATTATACACAGGAAAATATCGTTAGCTCTTCACAATAAGGAGAATAAACCATTAAGAAAAAGACTGATAAATTGACTAAATTAAAATTTAAAACTAATGTACATCAGAGACACTTGTAAAGAAAGAAAGTGAGAAGGAGGAAGAGAGGAAGGGAGTGAGGAAGACAAATAAGAATGCAGGAAAGGGTATTTGCACTGCATATAGCCAGCAAAAAATTAGTAGCCAAAGCATCTCATTGTATCTAATCAATAAAAAAATACTACTCAATACAATTAAGACTCCTAGAAAAGAAAAACAGAGTGGCCAATAAACATATGAAAACATGATAAAGCACTAGTAATCAGAGAAATATAAAATTAAATAAGATACAATTTCACACCCCTTAAATTGACAGAGCTTAAAAACCTGATAAATATGGAATAAAGGGAGACTTCATTTACTATTTATTGGGAGGGTAAAATGGTGCCATTACTTAAGAAAAATTGGTCTTATATAGTGAGGTGAAGATGTGCATACTTTGTGACCCATTAAGTATACACCCTAGAGAAATCCTCATACAGACCACCAAGAGGCATGCACAAGGAAGGTTATTGCATTGTTAAAATCAATGAGTTTCTCATCTATAAGGTGAGGATAAAATTAATATCATCTCATAGGGTTATTGTAAGAAATAAATGAGTTAGGTCATATAAATTCTTGGCACAGTACCTGCAACAGACCAAGTGCTTAATAAATATTAGCTGTGGTTAACAAATCCATTTCTAGGGTTCCCTTTACGTTATTTTGATTCCCAGCACCTACTCCACTATGCTCAAAACTGTAAGGTATTTTCCTTTGCAAGCTTTCTTCTCTTCACAAGCGCTGACCTCACTTAGTGGGTTGTTCCATAGGTCCCAGACAAGTGGGCTTGCCAGGTAATTAGACTGCAGCCAGGCCTGCTGTGGTGCAGACAGGACTTGCTCATCCTCTCAGGTCATGTTACCCTAAACTTCTCCAGAGGTAAGCTGGCAATGATCCCATCTTACATTCTCCCCAGTGAGGTCTGCCAAAGTTCTTAAAATTATTTTGATCTATGAGATTAACGAATGCTAACCCATATCAGTAGGCTTTCAATTTTCCCTTTTAATAGGATTTTTAATTGTAAGGTTCTACCCCAAATAAATGTGAAAGGAAAGAAAAAAGGAAGGAGAAGACAAAAGAAAGGAAGGAAGTGAAGAAGGGAGGGAAGCAGGGAAAGAAGAGAAAATGAAAGAAGAGACTCAAAATATTTTTTAAGAAGGAAAAACTACATATAATTAACAACGCAGAGAAATGCTTTCAGCAACCCTATTCAAAATTTTGATGTGAGTGAATTTTATATCCCATTCTCACCTACACCTATTTTTATCACTCTTCTCCCTCTTTGAGTAATTACTCTCATTCCCTCAGAATCATGTCCTTTAAAACTCAATCCTATTATTTAATCTTGTATTTTTATATAGCCCCGTAAAATAGATACAATCCATCCACCAGGATACACTGAAAGTCTGTTCCTCCATTGTAAAGTTTTAATCATCATGGCCATTGAATGTGGGAGAAATCCTGGGAGAGCAGAATTTTAGGAATCTCCCAAACTGCGATAACTATCTGACTTACTTACAAGGTAAAGTTGACTGCAACTACAACAACCCTCCCACCTAAACTCCTACCTTTTTCATGTCATAATCATTGGAGAAAATTGGATTAATTTGAGCATAAAAAATGTATATTGTTCTTATTAATGATCGATTTATTTATTTTAAAATATTTACAAAGCATTACAATGTTTTAGGCAAGCATTAACACACAGTTACAAATCATTTCCTGATTTTTGTTTCACTCTGTATTTAACTAGTATACCTTTTTCTATTTTCATAACTATTATAAGACTTGCTCTTGTCCATTTTCTTAGTCTTTCCCCCTTTCCTCAAAACAGACAGACAATAAAATTATGAGGATAGGGGAAAAGGCTGGCAAGAAGTAAGCTAATAGCAGTGACCTGAGAAACAACTTAGGATACATTGAAGTTAGGACGCAACCACCCAAAATGAAGCAAATCTCCCAACATAACGATGCTTTTGCCTGGAGTTCTTTTTGCTACAAGGATTTCATATGATGCTTCTACTGGGTGAAGCTGCTTGCTAAAACAAGCTGTGCGCATGTTTTATGATGTGCCTATACATACTTGTGACACAGGTCTGTGATCTCAAGTGATACACTATCACAGTATGGCCATGAATAAAGTAAGACTAAAAATTAACCCTTATTCAAATTGTGAAAAATATGAAAACCACATACAGAAGTAATCAAATGCTGTTTATTCTAAGCTGACTCTAGTAAAAAGTCAGCTATCATCATTAGTTCTGGTAGATTGGAAGGGGTTTGAAAAGAGTGGATTTTATAGAGTGAAAGAAAGAAGTCTTAAGAAAGTCTTGACTTAGTATTGTATTTAACACTGTTAATTTTCTGTTAGGGGGCATGTGGGGAGTAGAATGGGAAGAATTTCTGATTGACTTTTGGCAGCCTGAGATCGGTTCACTATCTCCCGGCACATAACTTAGAGCTTTCCAGGTTGATTAGGGTCATATGAGTTTTCCTGCTTCATCTAAAACAATGTCTGATCCTCTGCTTTAAGGTTCAAGTTTCAAGTAAGAAATTTACAAAATAATTGCTTTAGTACATTCACTTTTAATGAATTTTTACTTACCTCTATTGCCTCATACATGCCATATTACATAAGCTTTTACAAAAATAGTGACTTTCCATTATTCAGAAAGTCCTTACTCCAGCACTTCATAGAAATTCTGTATGTAAAGTGCCATTAGAACTAGTGCAACAAAATAATAATGGTTGGTTTAATTATATTATAAATTAATAAAACCACTAAAATGTTATGAAAAAGAGGTATCATTTTTAGTTCAAATCCATGGCTTTTGAAAAATAATAATTCTAGGATCTGAATCTCCAATCTGATGGTCTCTAGTCTACATCAAGTCCTTAATTTTTTTTTTTTCTTTGTTCTCTGAAGACAAAGTTCCTGGGGGAGTTTCTTGCTCTTCTTAAAATGGTATTTTAGTAAGTTTTAAAAAAAAATTTGTGTTTCCTCCAACATGTCAGCATGACCAATAATCCTCCCTACCATTTACTGAAAACTGTTGCAATTTCCTTTCCTTTCTCTGCTGCATCAAATATTCTAACCACCTTATTTTGCATTTTGGTCAGCAATGCCTTCTGTATGCCCTTCAGCTACATCTCTTACCATAACTACTCTAAACCTCTTAACTTTATACAGTTGTAAATGCTGAATTATTCCTGCCTTTCATCATAAGTCAATTCCTTCTAGACTCCTCAATTATCCTGACTCCTACTTTGAACATTTCCCAGTTGGACTGCACAAAAGTAGTAAAGTTGGTCCAGGCTTGTTTGTTCAGGCTAACAAAGACACTCAGTGAGTTTGTACCCCAGAGGAGGCCCTTTGCTAAGTACTTTCCATGCATCTCATCTAATTTTTCCAATAATTCTATGAGGTAGAAATTTTACTAATAAGGAAACTGAGACTTAGTAAGCTCAAGAACTAGGAACTTCACATGTGATGACACAGATCAGGAGCCAGTACCTGGTCAATCTGATGCCAAAATCTGTGTCCTGCAATGAACAGTCATCCAGTGGTGCCTGAGAACTCTTTGCACTGGAATTACCTGGAACACCTGATAACAATACAGACACCTAGGCAAATCTCAAGACTTTCGCATTAATATCTCTGAAAAAAAAGAACCAGAATTATACATTTTTAACAAGCGCTAAAATGATTTTTAGGCACACAAAAATTTGAGAATCACTGAACTGAAAGGCCCACATTTTATGTATTGCTTTCTGTGTCTCTTCACCCAACACTAATTAATGATAAGTATTTGATCAACTGAAATCCACTAAGACTGACAGAAGAAAAGTATGTTGTTATTGATACAGTGCCTTCGACTCTTTAGAGAAAAGTTCTATAAAAGCACTAAAGGAGATTATATTTTTACATCCTAACATTGTGCCAACTTAGTGAGTGCCACCCTCATTGAGCACACACTACAGTAAGGCTTTATACAATGGCCCTGTTACTGGAAGAGTTGTTGGAAGATGGACAGAATATCTTGAGACTATCTGTAATGAAAAATGATGTAAGCCACAGAATTTTTAAAAATTTCTTGCCCAAGATCTTTTATTCTAGCTAATTAAATGGTTGCTTAAAACTGACTTCCAGCACTCTGTGGAAGTACTGACCACTCCTTCATTAGTCTAACAACATGACTGTTGAGAAGGTTTACTGTGGCCATTAGCTGAAGCAACCATTTACTAATGACATAATTAATTATGTGCATAAGTAAATTTAGGAGTAGTCAACAAGAACCACTGGCTTAAAGTAATGAGGGAATTGATGGCTATAAAAGGTAAAATTTTTAAATACATTTTCTTATTGGGAAAGAACATGAGAGTGTTGACTCTGGCATCGAGGGGCTGTGTATCACTGTTTGTCTTTAATTTTCTGCCTTATGAGAAATAGGAAGTACTAAGTGGATTGTCAAGTTAATGGTAAAATTTTTTTCTAAATAATTAGGAATGCTAGAAAAATCAAATCACATTAATTCTTAAAATTCCAGCTCTATTTATTCACTCAATGTCTCTCAGGCTACGTTTTGTGTAGGGTAGGACACTGGGGTATGTGTATATATAATTCTTCCATTGCTTCTTTCCTACTTTAGGACAAAGACAGGCTACGGTAAATGAAATGCTTATCTTACAATGGATATGAAGACAGGCTATGGTAATTAGGATAACACCCTCTGGGTAAGCAGCAGCCTGGGTATATGCAGGAATAACTTAATGACAACATGGGTTTCCATTAGCCCCTCTTTTGGAAATATCACAGTTTTGATCCTCAAGTTAAAATTTCAACATTAGGCTGTCAATAATAATTAGTATTACCTACTTCAAAGGAGTTTCTGCCTTTAGATTTTTTTATGCCAATTAAACTTCCTCTCTTCCTTGATTGTGCATGTAGGGACAGTAACACATTGAATCCTCTTTCTGTTTACCTCCTTGTCACGAGTGCAATATATGAAAAACTACTCCACAATGAACACTTATGCAAGTAACATTCCAAACAACTACCCCAAATACCTGGAATTAAAATTGTCTTATTCTTCATCTCTAATTGACTACAATAATTATATAACTTACTAACTATTCTAGGAAAGTTTATACTACATGAGAAGTTTAGAGTATCTCAGCTTATTTGCAGCCCTCTTAATTAGTGGAGACAATTATATGCATTCTCTGGAATTTTCATAACAGTTTCACACTCACAGAACTCAGGTTTTCTGTGGCTGTGTTTCCACCATGCCTTTCCTTCACAAGTTGGGTCTGGGGCCATATATGGTTCTAGTTCTTCTTCCACCCCATTACTTCCTCACAGAGGGCTCAGAGGTGGCAGGTAATTCTTGTCTATTTGTTTCTTGTGCTACAATCACTAGCAGCCATTTTGCTGATTCCTTTCCTTATTTTAATATTCAAGAATTCTCTCTAGCACCTAAGGTCTGTCCAGAGTAAGTATTTTTAATATAGTTACTTAACAATAGAATTGAGATCTAATTTTATAAGCAATTTTGTAATTTTTCTTCATATCCATTGTAACATAGGCATTTCATTTAAGTGTTTTAAATATAATGTTATTGGCTGTGTAATATTCCATTTATAGATAAATATATCATTTAATCATCCTTTAATGTTAGACTTTTAAGTTTTTTTCAATTTCTATTATTACACTTAACATTGTATTGAAACTTTTTATACATAAATATTGACCTTACATTGTGTTTATTCTTATGATAAATTATTAGTCATAAAAATATATTGCCAAGTTATTTTCAGAAAGACTACCAGTTGTCATTCTCACTGGTAGTATATGTGAATACACATATTATTAAGTCCTTATAAATATTGAATATAATCTCTTTTTTTTTTTTATGTGGGTAGTTCCTGGCTGGGAATCGAACCCAGGCCACAGCGCTGATAGGGCCAAAGCCTTAGCCACTACATCACCAGGGAACTCCCTTTTTTCTTATTTGGGAGTTTAAGTAAACATATTATCACTAAAACATCATTGGAAATAGTTTAAAATTTATTAGATCTAAGAAAAATTATGTGTGTCCCAAAATTAGAATTCTTTTATCTTTATTAATAACACTTCTTCCTCCTTAAGCTATTCAGCTCACTAGAAAAAATTCTCATGAGAAAACAGTCTCATAAAAACCATGTTATAAAGAAATAAAATATTAAGATAAATAGGTATTTTAAATGTCATTCAGCCCATTGCCTGATTCTCATTCATTGCACACTTCATTTGGACTCCGGTTCTTCATGCTAATCTTCATAGTCTTTCCAAAAAACATATTTGACTATGTAAACCAAGAGTCCAAATCAGTGAATACCAAGCTACAGGGTTTGGTAGGAATTTGTGTTATATACAAACTAGGAAAGTAGCTAATTATGTTTGACATTTAAACAATACAAAAGTTTAAAAATAAGGCAACTATTTAGGAACAGAATACTGCATTATGGTAGGCATTAAATTTACCCAGAATAATTTATGCCAGGTAAGAAGAATGCTGATTTTACTCTTTTTTCCCCCCCTAGGATAATGTGATCTGGTCAATTTACTGTGTTTATTGAAAATACTTACTAGATTAGAGATTGTCTTAGATATTGTTTTGTGGTACCACATGCTAGTTTACTCTGATTTTCTCTATGAAAAAATGCATTCCCTGGACTTACACATATGTTGTTTTTTTCCTTTGTACATTTAGCTTCAGCAAGTCCCTTCTAAATATAATCGCTTCTGAGTAAATCAGGATCTGAGAAAAAAAGTTTTATTGTTTAGCTGCTTCCTGTTGTCTTCAAAATAAAGTCCGAATTCCTTTATTCTGCCATTTGAGATCCTGCACTTAGCTTTCATCTACTTTCCTACTACCTTTTCACTCATGTAAAAAAGCCTCACTCAACAAACTCTTCATTCTGCTCACATTCAGATCTGGGTCATCCTTCAATGGAAACTGTGGCAGTAGTCCAAGCAAGTATAAGCTGATGGAATAAATGGCAGGAATACAAAACAGACACTCAAAGGTCATATTGAAGGCAGAAAACACTTAAGTTTCTTTCTTGGGAAGACCCAAATTATATAGGCAAAGAATATGAAGGTTGAAGAGAGGGAACACTGAAAAATTATAATAATACTACCTTGTTCTATTATTTGTATGTTTCAGTTTTATGTATATTGTAACCTCTTTGAATGAGAATATTATTTTATAGTTTTCTTTATATACTCACATTTTTTATAGTGTTAAGCACCCAGGAGGCATTCAGAAAATATTTACTGAATACATGACCATCAGGTCTTCCTTGACTGCCATTTTATCACTATCTTTTTTTGTTTAAAAGTCCATGAATTTTCACATTTATAATAAAATATTTTATTTACGACAATTTAAATGGCAAAATTAGGAAGTCTGACAATATCAAGTGTTGGGGAGGATAAGGGTCAACTGCAACACATATAATATGAGGGAAAGGGTAAAATAGAACAACTACTTTGAAAAACAGTTTTACATTCATAAAGTAGAACATGTGTATATCACTTACCTAGAATTTCCACTCTTAGAGGAATTTTTATATAAACACTAGAGAAACTCTTGCATATGTGCTCCAAAAGGAGCAATGTTTGTAATAATAAAATGGAATTAGGAAAAACTCAATGATAACCTTAAAAAAATTAAATTGCAGTATGCTCACACATGGAATAATAAGAGTGCAAATAAATAAACTATAGCTTGTACAAAACAGATACCTGTTATTACATAATTAATAAAGACACGAATCTAAAGGCTACATACATTGTGACACAAATTTTATAGCTTAAAACAAGTAAAACTAATACTATATTGTTTAGGTATACATACACATGATTGCATTTTTTTTTTAATAACCAGAGGTGTCGAACATTTTGGCTTCCCTGGGCCACACTGGAAGAAGAAGAACTGTCTTGGGCCACACCTAATATATACTAACAATAATGATAGCTGATAAAGAAACAAAAAAAAAGGTTCATGCATAATTTTCATAATATTTTAAGGACGTTTACTAATTTGTGTTGGGTCACATTCAAAGCCTCCTGGGCCACATGGGGCCCACTGGCCTCAGGTTGGACAAGCTTGCTTTAAGGCAAAAGAATGATAAACCTCTGTGTTGATTCTAGAGGTAGAGAGAGGAGTCAAAAGGGTCAGAGGAAAAGCAAGCAGCGAGTTTAAATGTAAAACATTTGTAATTTTTTTTTAATTTAACGATGTGTTTCTTGGTATACATTATATAATTATACTTTAGAATTTATATAATTGTTACATATATTCTTGTTATGTAGTCAGTAACAAAATATTTTAACTGATAATGAAGGGAAAACTGTTCAGAAAATGGCTCTCTAGAAAAAAAAATGGTATAACTTTTCTATGAATATCTTGTAAGCCCTACTCTAGAGAAATGGCAATGCAATAACAATTAATAGCTACATAAGACAGGGGGAGAGTCAGGATTATAATGAACTTACTGGACTCATTTCTTGTTTTTACTTCATTAACTTTTTTTGCTCCATCAAAGTACTCTGAACAACAATTTAGTTTGTCCAACATATGGAAAGAATTAGACAGAAAAACCTTTTATTTAATGTTGTCATGCCCAAGAACAATCTTTTTGTTTAACCAGAACACTTGCTTTGTTCTCAAATTCACTAGGGACAAGTAGGAAGAGAGAAGTTATGACAAACATCAATTGAAATACTTTTGCTTAGTTTTTTAATGTATTTTTGAAGTAATTTTGTTACAGAACTTTTCCAGAACTTTGTGCTATCTGACTGTGGTACAAAACCTTTGCTCTTTGATTTAATATGAAGGTCCTTAAAGATTGTAGCATACTTGGAAATCCTAAAACCTGATACTTCCTACCTTTTTCCAAGAGAGTTTGTCACTATTTCCCTTCTCCTTGGGTATCCCAGCATATTACCTTCATGCCTGCCAGCCTTTCTTTCTGAACTCATATGTCTCCCTTAGGAAATCATTCTATTTCAGAGGTAATGTTTGCACTACCGTGTCATGTCAAAAGTAAAGATGTTCTTGAAATGACAATATACCTCTAATGGTAATGATTTTTATATTTATGAATTTAAAATATCTTATTATAAGAGTGAGTTTTTGTGTTTCCATGTTTTGAGGAATATGTCTTAAAATTATTCTACTCCGAATATTAAAAATAAGGAATATGAATGAATAATTAAACAAAATGTTTCCAGAAATCTATTGTAATTACTAGGAATTAAAGGAAACCCAAAGAAAATTCTGCTTCATCAGTATCTCTAAATTTTTTTATTTATTCACTGTGGGAAAGAAATCAATAAGAGGATTGTATAGAAATACAGCAATTAGAGGTTAACAAGAAATTTCAGAATCTCCTAAATCACTTAAAAAGTCTTAGTCCTTCTAAATTTTTAGCCTGGTCTCCTCATTTTTTCTCACTTTGGTACATTCAAATTTATAAAAGCAAACTAAAAAGGCGTTAGCACCTTAAAAATTAGCAAATGCCATGTTCAATAAATATTTACTGAATAGCATAGTAGATTAAAAGCAAAAATCTGCAGCCCATGCTAATGTGCTTGAAAATCAGAAGTCTTTTTCAGGAATCCTTCCATGACATGAAGACTCCGTGACCCAGTATCCCTGAGCAATAGTCACGTAGTGTCCAGTGGTGAGGAGTACTTCGCCATTAAGAGAGGCCCATTTTATCCGTGGACAACCACGTGGGTTAGAAAATCTTATGTTAAACTGCAGTTTCCCACGTTTATAGCTTTCACAGTTTTCTCTTGACCAGCCGACTGTGACAACAAGCCTGTTCCCATGTTTACATAAGGATTTGAAAATGATGCCTATTCTAACTGTCCCCTTGGTCTCCTTTATGCCACTATCATATTCCCGATGGGACATAGCTTTTAAGTTTTCTTCCACAGAGTCTTCCATTTTTTTCTCCTGGAGAGCATTTTGTCAATGCAACTACAAAGCATGGTACTTAGAAGCGGATGTATTAGTTTGGGTGTGAATCATCTTATACCGTAGACTCCAGACTTCTATTACTACAATCAAACCTAAAACTAGCTTTCATATCATTTAATAATTATTCACTCAGTAACCATTTACCAAGAACCTATTAAGTGCTATGAATTAGGCTAGCCCTTAGGGATTCAAAACCCAGTATGGCTTAGTGTCTGCCCTCTTATAGCTTGTTACACTATTAACTCATAGGAAACGTACGCTCTTTTAACACCCCAGCATTTTTTTCATTTGCATTTTTACAAGCAGATTACCACCTCTGTCTACTGATCACAGGTAGAGAAATTTACCTCCAAACTGATAAAGTTCACTGTGGCTTTAGTCATAACCTTCTCTTTAAGAAAAACAATTTTTAATTCTGGTTTCCAATATTGTATATTCTATTCATTCTTCCTTTAAATGAAAGATTAAGTTAAAAAGAAAATATTGCTCTTTCATCAATAAAATTATAGCATTCTGGCATTGCATGCCTCTAAACATCTGAAGCTGTACTATGCAACAGTTTAACAAAGAAAATGACCTAAATATCGATGTACATCATGTGCTTGGCAAAATGTCCCCAGAGCAAGTGATGAAATTACTACCTAATGTAAGTGAAACATCACAAATTTGTTGATGATCTTTGTGTATTTAGATATAGTGACTTCTGTTCTACGAATCACTCAATGACCTATGTGCAAGAAAGGGTCCGCCCCAGATGGCAGCAGGGCTAGTTCTCAATGTAAGATGTCTAACAACAAATTCACCACACTATCTGTTCCCATTTCCCACTAGGAGTAGAGATCAGGAAAGAAGAGAACGAGGGGAGATCTGTGTGAGAAGGGATTAAGGGATGCCCCAAAGGGAAAAAAAAAATTAGAGAAACGTTCCAGTAAAGGTATACAATAAAACAGATAAAGGGCCATGGGCCATTCATTAATTAGGGCTCAAATTTTCAAACAACATAAACTGAAAAAGAAAATTTATTGAAAGGTAAAAGTGTAGCTCACAAAACTAAGTCAAAGAAATCACTGATACTTTCACCACTAAATGCTGGGCAGCATGGGTTGCTCTGCTACTACTTCTTACTGGGGATATTAAAAGCTACTGCTGGCCCTAGATATTTGGTTTTACTGCCGCTGCTTCTGCCACCACTCATCACAAAGTGGATTTCCTCCAGTGCTTCTCTTTTGAATCAATAACTTATTTAAAAGAGGAGGAAGATATGTTTGTCTGATGGTGATACATAGGTCATGGGCTCACATCCTAGGTGAAAGGAAACCTGGAAAAGCAAATATCACTCTCAGCCTCTATAATTTTCAAGATAGGCTCTGCCTTTCACCAAGACTAATTTACAGAGAGTTCCAAAAATATAAGAAGAGGCTTTAAATGTTGGTCAGCTCCTAAATAAATAAATAAATAGATAGATAGATAGATAGATAAATTCATTACAAGCAACCTGAATTTAATAAAAGTAAAGTTCTATTAACTTTTGAAAAATCATCTTTGAGAGAGATCGATCCAAGATGGCGGAGTTGGTAAACACAGTGCCTGCTTCATTCCATAAACATATTAAAATTACAACTAAATTATTGAACAACCAACATGGAGAACCACCTGAAGTCTAGCTGCAGAGAAGTTTTATGACTAAGAATACACAAAAGAGGAGCCATGGTGAGACTGGTAGGAGAGGCGCAGACGCGAAAGGAGCCAAACCGCCTGTGGCGCTAAAGAATCAAGAGAGATATCTCAGCCTTGGAGGTTCCACCCAGAGGAGCGAGGGACCCCAGCCTCATTCCAGGCTCCCTAGCCTGGAGCACTGGTGCTGCAAAGAAGAGCCCCACAACATATGTGAAAAACAGTGGGGACTCCGACTGGTCAGTTAGGAAAGAAGGCTCCCAGAAACTCAGAAGTCCTCTTAAAGTGCCTGCACAGACTCAGTCACCCACAGGTACTCACCCTGGGCTCCGGCAGAGGGATGGTGACTCAGGAGGCATATGGCATGCAGACTGAGGTGTGTGACTTTGGAGCGACGTCCGGAAGACAGTCAGCATTTTTCTTGGGTGCACCCTCCTCCCACGCAGCTGGCTGGTGGGCGCCATCTTTCCTGTGTTGTGCCCGCCTCCACACGGCCAAATCTGAACTTGATTGGTCCACATGGCCAAATCTGAACCTGATTGGTCTTTAGACCTTTACTCACTCCACCCAGCCGACTCACTGGGACCCCACCTCACCCAACTCCACCATCACCAGAAGCACTCTCTCCAGTGAGTGGCCAGCCCCACCCACACTGCAGTCTTTCTTGGAAAATTATTTAAGTTCTCAGGCCCCCAGGCTGGCAGTGACCAGCATAGGTGACCAGCTTCAGGCATAGCAATGGCATCAAACCAGAATCTACAGGAGCACCCAGCACAGGTGACTAGGGAGATAATGCCAGGGTCCCACAGGGCACCGACTTCGTAAGGCTCTCCAGCAATATTGGGAGATGTAGCAGATCTACCTAATACATAGAAACAAATACAGATGGTATCCAAAATGAGAAAACAAAAAAATACCTCTTAAATAAAAGCACAGCAGAAAATTCCAGAAGAAGAACTAAATAAGATGGAGGCAAGCAACCTATCAGATGCAGAGCTCAAAACGATGATTTTAAGGATGCTCAAGGAATGTAGTGAAAACTTCAATAGAGAGATAGTAAGCATAAAGAAGGACATAGAAACCATTAAAAAGGACCAGTCAGAAATGAATACTGTAACTGAAATTCAGTATGCAATAGAAGGGATCACCAGCAGACTAGATAGAGCAGAGGATTGAATCAGTGAATTAGAAGACAAGATAGCAGAAAACATCTGGTCAAAAAAGAATTTAAGAATTAAGGGTAGTTTAAGAGGCCTCTGGGACAACATCGAGCACAACATTCACATCATAGGAGTACCAGAAGAGACAAAGCAAGGAGCTGAGCACCTATCTGAAGAAATAATGACTGAATACTTTCCCAACCTGGTGAAGGAAACAGCCATACAAGCCCAGGAAGCACAGAGAGTCCCAAACAAGATAAACTCATACTAACACACATTATAATTAAAACAGCAAAAGTTAGAGACTATTAGAAGCAGCAAAAGAAAAACAACTAGTTATTTATAAGGGAGCTCCCATAAGACTGTCAGCGGATTTCTCAACAGAAACTTTGCAGGGCAGAAGGGAGTGATAGAAAATATTGTGTTATGAAAAGCAAGGACCTACAACCAGATTACCCAGGAAGTTTATCATTCAAAATTGAAGAGCAAATAAAGGAAGAGCTTCTCAGTCAAGAAAAAGCTAAAGGAGTTCATCACCACCAAATCAGTATTACAAGGAATGTTATATAGGCACTGCTTTAAGATGGGGGAAAATAAGTTATGAACAATAAAATGGCAATAGGTAACATATTAACAATTACCTTCCATTTAAATGGATTAAAAGTTCCAATCGAAATACATGAAGGGTATTGGGCTGAGTGGAGGGTCAAACAGAGGAAGACAGATGCCAGTTGACTTTGCTTATAGGTGAAATCCAAAGAAGAAAATAAACAAGTAGAATGGGAACTGGTTCATAGATATAATGTTGGTTTCTTTCAGATAAGCCTTAAGTCTTTTATAATAAGAAAAGACAGACTCTTTCTACTTTCCCACTGACTACCTTCAAGCAGCTGAAGAACATCAATTGAAAACTTAGGCAATTATACCAACGAATCAACCCCAGGGAAAATTTCACATAAAACATTAAACCAAATATCAAATGTGGACTTCCTGATGATTGTATCAACCCTATTATAAACTGTTTTTCTAACAAATATTAAAATTATCTAACTTTCTGGTAAGAAATAATAAAAATATATTATTGGTTAATTATAACACTATCTTAATCATTCAACCTTATTGTATTGACCCTCTCCATTTAATGATACATGAAAATATATAACCAGAATTGAACTCTAACTATATGCCAAGTACTACACTAATTACTTTCAAAATTATTCTATCTCATCTTTATACCTAACCTTCTAACACGAGATGATGTGAGCATTCCATTTTAGAGATGACTTAAGTGAGACATGCTTCAGTAAGAGATTGCCAAGGGTCACACAAAAATAGCAGAGCTAAGTTTCTACCCTACTTAAGTCTTCATTCCAGGTTCCAAATTGTAATGCCAAAGCATAACTTAGATTAAAAAGTGTCGTATGAGAAGTTCATCAGTCTACCCTTCCCATTTTTGTTTTATTCATTACCTTCTTTTCAGTGTTATAATGAACTATGTCAAAACTTCAGCAATGAAATCTGAAATTGCAATTGAAAGTATTTATGCAACAGGGGGCTGCTCTTTGGAGTGTAAGGCCATGGGCAAAATATTTTTGCATAGCCCCTAATTATAGAATCAATTTAATTTTAAAATGCATTATAAAATTCATGGGCCCTTAAGAATATTAATAACTTATTGATGAAGATTTAGAATAATGAGAAGAAAAGATTTATTTTATTGTCCAATTTGTTCTTGTTAAAACTCTTCATAATATCCAAATGCCATCTTCTCCTGTTCAGGTCTAGAAAGCATCCTTTTTTTTTGGTCATATGTACTGATTTTATATCTTCTGCTGTGAAACTGTTATTATCACCACGTCATGGGTCTTTAAAGCCTACTTTATTGAAGCAACCCATATCTTCTTGCCGTGCAGGTCCCTAATAGTAATATCATTTACTTAATACTGGTTACATCATTGCTTATGATCTGAATCATCCCTCGTGTTGCCTGTGGATGTTGGTTTTCAATGATTCTCCAAAAAGTTGCTAATCTCAAAGAATGATTATGACAAGTACAAATGCATTCATATCCAGATTATGTAGCAAATGTGAACAACGATTAATTTTCTGGTCATGTTAAATTTACTATTCAGAAGTTTATAGCCTAAACATTGAACAATACTTAATACAACACTGTTGACCACACTCCCATCTTCCACACAGCACCCCATGAAGGAAGCAAGGCATCCATAGGCAAAACAAGAATGGTCCCATTTATACAAGGAATATGCACCCCTTACCTCACATGGATCCTTGAGGACTGTCTGACAGATGACAAGGAGCCTGCAGAGGAGTTGGGGTGGACACCCTGGGTGCCATCAGTAGGGATAAAGAGGTAAACAAAGTAAAGGATGCCCTGCAATTCCACTCAGCACAAGTCTTGGGCTGTACTATATACAACAAGGTGTGTGGTTTCGTAAATGTTTCACTCTTTGTTCCCTCTCTATTTCATTATCCCTGGCTTAAAATAAATTTTTTGAGAACTACATGTAAAAGGAGTCCTTGTAGTCACAAATTCTTCATATATCTACTTCAATCTTAGTGAATTTGAGGACATCATGTCACCATTTTTCACCATTTCTCTTGATCCTCAGTTTAAATGTTCTACTCCTCTTGTTAAATTACATTTAAAATTTAGAACCTGGCTATTACAATGGTGAATATTTTAACAAATGTCTGCAGGATGCTGCCTCAAGAGCAAATTATTAGTTAAACAAACCATTGGATCAAATATAAAATTAAGAAACACAATCTACTAAGTATTTGCTGAGCAATCTTGCCTGTGGCTGGAAAACTACATATGCCAGCTGACATTTGTTTGAATCCATCCTCATAGATATAAATTGGTAGTCTGACCCTGTATTTTTGTGCTGCTATTAACAGTGATCAAAGCATCCAATAACAAATAACATAGAGATCATTGGAAAAAATAATGCCTGTTGGAGACTAGTTAGATCAAATCATGGGGGAAAAGATTTATTAGTAATGTGGAAAGTTGTTGTTTCTGAGTTTGTTATATCTATAGTAAAAATAATACACTTAGTACAATACACTGAATTTTGTTACTTTCTATTATTTGACGTTGCTTTTTTCTACAGAAAAATACACTTAATGTTTCATCAGAAATTTATCATTAGTCTTTCTCAATATGTGATTTCATTTTTGTCTTGTGAAGTAACAGAATTTTAACTAGCCAAGAGTCCTCTCTGATTCAATAATAAAAATAACAAGAAAAATATAACAGAATTCATTTAATAAAGATTTGGATAGACAACTTTACTATTCCATAAGGAAAGGGTGTATGAGGGGCTATGCATAGCTCAAACTGTGAGATACTTTCTCTGGTTAAGTAAATGCTTATTTATAAATGATCTACAGAAAACTGAAGCATATGAGGAAATAATCAGAAATACTCCAACAGAAATTCCTTTTAATTTTTGATACAGGCCAAGCTCTTCATCCTTGAGAAATAGTCTGTATAGAGAAGTGTCCTAAATTCTTCCAACAGTGCACTTCCCAGCTGCTCCAAGTAATACATCTTGTCCTTGTACATGAGAACGTGTTTAGTAAAACCAGATGGCCAACTGTTTTCCTGTCCTGAAGCACTTAAAACTGGCAAGAATATGTCTGAGGTCAAAAACCTTACTGATCCTAATGACATGAACAGACACTTTAAAACTCTGGTTCATCCATAATTAGATTATTTCAATTATTCTCCACCCAACTCTTACTAAATCTCAGTTTGTTATCTGAAAAATATTATTCTAGCACTCATAGAGCTCAAGTCTCCTCTATCCACACCTTTGTGAAAGTCTGTACAAGATAACATTTGAAGCACTAAAGAACCATTGGAGAAATAAAACTAAATTTCAAATCAACATTTAATTAACCCAAATTTATTACTAGATATTCTGAGTTTTGCCCCTGAATATTCAACCCAGAGAGATCTACTCATGCACCAGAATCCAGCTACACAAAGACAAGTGAATATTCTGGACCAGTGCTTCCCAAAGGAATCAACTAGGGATCTGGTTAATATGAAGATTCTGACCCAGTTGGTCTTGAGTGGGACCTGATGATCTGCACTTCTAATAAACTCTCAGGTGATGCCAATGCTGCTGCACTGTGGACCATTCTGGACAACAAATTTCCAGGGCTAGACAATCTTTAGAATCCTACTGCTGCCATTATTCCCAACTTCTCCCATGATTTGTTCCCGGTCCACCTGTTGTCTTCTCCATGACCCACCTTTCATGACACCCTACCCCAATTCCCCTCTATTAACTATTGGTGCATCCATTAAATCTGTAGCTTTGTTCTTCTCTCCAGCCTCTGTGTTTTTCATTTTGGATGAAGATTCTTTCTTCTAGTCTGTGGCCTCTGGAATCCCTTCCTTCATTTTAACATCATCCCATAGAGCTCCTTTTAGCTAGATAATAAGATAATAAGTGTCTAGATAACAAGAATGGAAAGAAAGGGTAAAAGAAACCCTTAAAGTACCAAAAGGAAGTATAGGATAGGAAAATGCCTTTGGGGAATCTGAAATCCATTTGAGAGATATCAGAACATTAAACCTAAAAAATCAGTTATCAGTACAAGATTACTTGTATGGGCCAAGTGATCAACCAATGCTTAGTAGTTCATAGAGGAGAGTAAATTAATCAGAGGACTAAATGAGATGCTCTATAGGAAATAGAAGGAATAAACTCTACTTTAAAAATTGTATAGGAATTGATGTGGAATAACATTCTAGGGAGAGAGAATAACATAAGCAAAGGCACATGGGTTGAAAAGTTTAAGCAAAGGATGTGAGGGGAGCTGTGAGTACATCCATCAGAGAGACCCGAAAAGTTAACATGAGGTTCCTGAATGAAAAGCTACATAATTTTTAGTTCTATTCATAGAGAGTGGAAGGTATTGAGTTGTAGAAGGGAATGCTATGACTAGGATGATCCTACTTCCCATTTTTCCTGGGACAGTCCAGTTTACACCACTATGCAGGCATAATTATAACAACTATTAAGATACTCCCTTTCACTGTTCAAAGTGATCCAGTTTGAATAATAAATTTATATAATTTCCCTGGACATACTGGAATTAGTATTTCATTTCAAATGGATTAGAACAGTGATATGCAGACAGTAGCCCCTAGGTACTTTGCTCAGAAATGGAGGATTGTACAGGATGCTAAAAGAGCTTTTCTTTTGGTATGATTATGCTGATACATGTGGATCAAAATTTTATTGTAGTTACATATTAGATTTATAAAATATAGATAAATTAAGTAACATGACAGCTTGTAAATGCAATTTATTTTATTGTTACAACTTCTCAAAATATAAAGTTCATAGTGAGAAAATTAATAAAGGGATATGCGGAAGTGAACACTGAATTAGAATATATTGAGAATAAGTGAAGTCAAATGCAGTTTGGGGAGTATGGGTAGGGAGCTGATTACATTGGCAACAGCATGGAAAAATGCGTTAGATGTTAGATACATTGTAGTTGGAGAATCAACAGGGCTCAGAACCTACCAGGCTACAAAAGGCCAGTGAGAGGAGAAGGTAAAGGGTGATAATTGAGTTTTAAGTTCGGATGCCTAAAAGAATTGAAAAATGCAAGGGTTGCAGAGTAGGCGAGAGGGGAGTTCCAAATATGAGTAGATGACATGCTCTTCAAGTGAGCATATCCAATAGGTATTCAATTTATCTTTTTGCCTAGGAACTGGATTCTTCCCTTTCACTTCTCACTTATCAAAGTCCTATCTATACTGTCTGTTACCTCTTGTATACCTTTAGATCCAGAGAAAAGAAAACTCGTTTTTGTGGAGATGTTAAATTTCAGAGACATGGAGGTTTAAAACATTTATGTGATTAACTTAACAGTGCTTTTTAAAAACTAAGTGATCTTCACCAGAAAAATTATCAATTTAAGTTAGAGTCCACACTATGTGACCTTAGATATCAAGCCATGCCCAAATCCCTTGACATACAAGAGAGCAATTTTCATTAAAAACTGTATATGAAAAAAGAAAACTGGTTTGATTTACATATATAAAGACTAGTCTGCCTTCTTCTTTACCTAAATTCAATTTTACAACAGCAATCTATTCCTGCTTTACTTTCTCTTTCAATGCCTAAGCCAGACAAATTGGGGTTTGTTATGCCTGAACATGAAGTGTATAAGGGATTGGAGGAGGCAGAGTGTTACTTCAATTCTTAAAAATTTCTTGGCGCTAGTACCGTAAATCTATTCCTCTATTCACATGCCCTACACTTATGACTCTTGATGGTCCCGTAAATCCAGAGACTGCTCAGATTTTGAACCCTCTGGCCTACCTCTTCCTTGGTCATATGTTCCCTCCTGAGTCCTACCAGGGTATCTGATTTCCATATTCAGATACCCCCTGACTCTTGTTTTCTACCCTAGTTTCTAATAGCATTTCAAATTATGTTGTTTGTACTCAGGAATGCTTCCAGGCATCTTAACCACCACGTAGTTTGACCATACATGTATTTGTATCCAACTCAAAACATAATGTTAAAGTAGAAAAAAAATGGAACACACAGTAATTTTATAGATTGGAAAACTGAGCCCAAATAGATTACTCCAAATCATGCAGCAAATTTGTATCAGATTTAAGCCTACAAGTCAAACACATCTAGTTCAAGGTTTTGTTTACCATAAAATCTTCTTTATTTCTTAGCTTTGGTCCCAAAGCTGAAAACAAATTTAACAATAACTGTATTTTGAACTTTAGCATAGACATCACCTTAACTTTCATATCCTCTTACTAAGTTTCCTATCTTCCTACTAAGCTTCATTTATAAGATAAAGGTAATTCACTTCCACCTGTGAAATTGAGATGCTCCTAGGGTGAAACATAATAGCTACTGAACCAATTCACTAAAAACAAATTAAATTTAAGCAACAGAGAAGTAACATATTACTAATTTGAAAGGACATGGGGAATCTAAATGATGCTGAGTGACTATCAAAATGGAAAAATAGATACAGCTCAAATACATTATAACCTTACTAATGTTCTTGGAGAACTATGATCATCAAGGAGAAGTTCCATGGAATTTTTATACAAAGTTAGAACTTTAAGGTTTCCCAGGGGCACAGAACTAATTAAATTGTAAAACATTGATTAAGTACTATTTCAAAAGAATATTTCCACATTCTAAATTGCCAGCATTGATGCTTTAATAAGCTTAAATTTTATTTTGTGTACAGTCTTCAATTCATTTTAAAGATAAATTAAATTAAACCAACAACAATGCAAATATAATATCCGAAGCTTGACAGTACAAAAAAGAATAAAAAAGATACTAATAAAACTCATAGTAGAATTCCAGAGTCTCAAATGTACATCTTGTTCCAACAATAACCCACATGAATTTTGTCCTTCCCCACTGAAAACCAAAACACTAATGTAAGTACTTCAAAGCTAGCATGGTTTTTATGCAAAGAACTTATTGGATGCTTGTCATGAAAATAAATCAAGAGATGGTGAAAAAGATGTTATGCACAAAAGAATGAGGATCCAAAATCCAGGTCAATGCGTTCTTTTCCTCTCCCTTTTCTATTTTCCATAGCAAGTCCCAGATGAGAAGACTAGACATAAATAATGAGATATGAAAAATAAAAATCTAAACATTTAACCTCCCAAGCCCCCAGGAGAAACTTAGTAATAAAAAGAAAAAGAAAAAAGCTGAGATTTACTGGGTCTCTCAGAAGCACTGAATGGGAGCTCCTTTTTGCTGAACAACCTTTTGTGTATGCTTCTCTAAATAAAATAAAGATCAAAGCAACAAGGTTTCTTATAAAATACATTTGGAAAATCAACAAAATGAATTTCAATGAGAAGACATTAGTTTTTTTTGCTTGGAGGAAATTAGATACAGACTTCTGAGCTAGTATAAGGTAAGAAGATATTTTGCATTTATATCCAACATTAAACATTACCATGTCTTTGTTGGATGTTTTTTTCATCAATAAGTTAGAGTGGCATGGATAACATTTTTCCTTAGAGTTTTAATCTTGCAAATATTTATGATAATGGAAAAAAGTCCTTTACAGATCAATCCCTCTTGCTACACTTCTGAAAATTTCAGGAGGAAAAGTAATCCAACTCGTTGAACAACTACTATTTTGATGTGTTCCTGTTTTGATGCTGAGGGATTAAATACAATATTTGCAGCAACCTTAGAAAGTAGAAATATCGACCTGCTGTTAGTAAACAGATGACTAAGGTTCAGATAGCAAATGGGTAAATGAGAATTCAAACCTAAATTTTTCTGATTCCAAAACCCATTCTCTCTCCATAGCACTGTGCTGCCATGAGGAACTACAGGTGATTGACCAAATATGTGAATTAGACAATGATTTATTGCATTTACTAAAATGATCATATAAGCTCATTTAATTGAATTTACTGATAGCTAGAGAGAAAATACTTAAATAATGATTTTAACAAGCTATCTTATGAAAACACTGTGATTATCTTTATTAAAATATTACTGATGCATATACAACTAATAAAGCCTCTGAGCAAGTTTTAAAAATTCCCAAACTATTCAGTGCACCATGTTTTTTAATATGTCTTTAATTGCTCTTATTTCTCCCCACATTTGTCTACTAAAAGGGATAATGACAGGACGATTTCACAGATGAGATGCCAAAGAATTGTCTCAAGATGCAACTTCAAGTTGATTTCAATTAATCCAACCTTCAATTTTGAACAAGTATATAAGGAACAGCTAACCAGGACCTAAAAGCAATATGTGGCGAAGGAGCAGTGTTTCTGTGTGACACCAGCTAGCACATAGAGAGAGCTAAATTATGTTGACCTCACTGAAATCAATCTGTCATCAAGTAAACAAACTGATCTGAGTAATCTATGAATTCTTGATGGCTCTCTCTAAATAGTCACATATATTCAGTTATCAAAAACCTCAAGCATATATGAAAATGTCAGAAAAAAAGCCTTCAAATCTACTTTCAATCCAAAATCACTTTCTGGTTTATAGTAAGAGAATGGGAGTTAGTTGCTCCTTTATCGTGCTGAGATGGCAATAATTCACATCATATTCAATCATCAGAAGGTTTTTGTGTGATGGAAAGAGAATTGACTCTGGGTGATGAACGGATAACACAACACACAGATGATGCATTATAGAACTGCACACTCAGAATCTATATAACTTTACTAACCAATGTCACGCCAGTAAATTTAACAATTAAAAAAAGTCTTTTATAATGAGATGTCCACTCCTTTAAGACTCTGAACTTTGTTTTACTTTAGAAAGGAGTACTTGGCATTAGCTTCATCTCCCTCAAAACCACATTGCTGCTGAGTAAAATAACAAAACTGGATTGTTTAAGCATGGCAGCCTGCTAGGCAGCACATTTCTGAGTGGTTATCACAGTTGCTGTTGTAAGTTCACAGGCCAAAAGCAAAGTGATTCATAAGAACTGCATAAATCAACTAGAAATTGTTTTGTTAGGATTTCATATTGCTATTACAAAATGGAATTAAGATACATTTATTTAAAAAATCTGCTACATGCTAAAATCTTCCTGTGCCTTTTTCTCATTTTCAACCTCTTTTAGTTTGAAATGTACCATAGGATAGAAACCATGTATAAAGTTCTCTAACTTAAAACAGAAATCCTATAGGTGTACCTCATTTCTGGCTACTCTACCAAGTAGATTACCCATAGACACCAAGAACATTGTCAAAATTACCCATGTGACAAATGAGACAAAAAGACCATGTGTGCAGGGAGGTAAAGAAAGGGAAAGGTGTTCATACACTCAAAAGAAAAAATGTCAACCTCAAAGAAGGTTTTAGAGAGGGCTAATCACCAATTTTCAACAGGTAATTTTGAGTTACCTACTTGGGTAGCTCAAGAAAGCCACTAATGAGCAGCGTGTTACCAAGGAACTTCCCAATCTATCTGGAATTTCAAAAAATAAAAAATTGAAAAGCTTAATGGACCATAAAGAATAGGTACTAATTCATCAGTACATATTATGTGCCAGGAACTTAGCATGCATTACCTCATTAAGTCACATTACCCTTATTTTAGGATAATTCCATTTTAGAGATGAGGAAATTGAAGTTCAGAGATCAAATAAAGTCTTCATTCTCTTGAATATTATCTCCATCAGGGTAGACTCAGTGTAATTCATTAATGTACTATCAGCTTCTAAACCAGTTTTGGGCACACAGTAGATGTTCAATAAATAATTGTTGATAAATGGTCTGAACAATCTCAAAGTTGAAGGTACTTTTCTCTATGCTGCTCTGCTTCTTCAGAGATGTGTGAAGAAAAGTTTTTAAAAAAATAAAGAAAGAGAGGGAGGAAGAAAGAGAGGGAGGGAGGGAGGAAAGAAGAAAAGAGTATTATTTTCTTAGTGGGAACAAAATCTTCCATATTGTCCACTGTTTAAAACCAAAGGGAAATTATATATTCCATCGTTGTCTAGTTAATGAACAACTTTATGCTTGTAGATTTGACAAGTTAGGTGAAATGAATAGATTCCTTGAAAAATATAAAGTACTAAACCTCACTCAACAAGAAATTGATAACTTGAATAGCACCTTATCTAATAAAGAAATGAAAATTAACTTTCCCACAAGGAATACTGGATTCCATTCTATCTTGCTCTGCTCATCAATAGCCCATGCATATCAATTTTTCTTTAAAATTTCCCACAGTGTCAGTCTCTGTCTTCTACCAGGCCATGGCCAAAGCCTTGTTCAACTTTTGCTTGAATTAGTATAGTAATAGCTCGGCCTTTTATCTTTTCTGATAAAATAATCTATATCATTTAAACTGCTTCTTTTATTCACTGGCATAAAACATTTTTAAGATTGCCCTTTTTCTATAGAAGTGGTCTCAATTCTGTTGAAAGTCTATTTTCCACATGTCTATCACATTTTTTTCATCATGTAAAACTAATCACAGACTGCTTTGTGTCTCGGATGATTTTTTCAAGAATGTCTACATAGAAAATAGAAATAGTGTCTCTCTCCCTCTGAAGCCAAGGGTAGGCACGATATTTTGCAGCATAAAGTATTCATATCCCCGAAACTCATGAATCTTCACCTGTAATGAAACAAGCTACATGTATAAGCATCATCTGGCCCCCTTTATATCACAGTATGAGAATCAGGGCTCGAGGAATGACCTCTGACTAAGGAATTTCATGTTTTATATGAGCATCCTTGAAACTGTGATATAATAACTTTTTAGCTAGCAAATAAAGTAAAATTCCAGACCCCTCATTGTTCTTAAAAATTAGAATCACCTGGGGAGACATTTAAAAACACTGATGTCCAGTCTGCATCACATAAATGAACTCAGAATCTCTGGAAGTAAGCCCTGGGCATTGGCTTTTTTAAAGCTCCCCAGGTAATTGTAATATACAGCTGTATTAGAGAAATCTATAGAATAGAGTTTGCATTCAAGACCTCTAAAATATGATTCAAATGTCTTTCCAACTCATTTTCCAGATGGAAAATTGGACACAAATAAAAGAAGAGACTAAGCTGGAGGAAGAGAGACATCTTTACAAGGAAAATTGCAATATAGAAGAAAGGATGGACACATACAATGGAGAAATGAGATTCTGAAGGCTGGAATAGAAAACATAAAAATGAAAAAGATGCATCTGGGATTGCTTGCGGTTAATGGCAGCATTAGAAAGAGAAGAGATATCTAATGGCTACCAGGATCCTACAGCATTTGAGAATAAGTCACAGAAAGCAGGAATGATTGATTTCTCAAAAAGGGGCTAGGATCCCTGATAAGTTTAGTACTTAAGATAGGTTCCTTGTAGACAACATATAGTTGGGTCTTGTGCAGAAATTAATGGGGATAATGGCAAAGAGCTTACTCCACTCTCTTTCATTTGTGTGCCACTAACTCATAACATAGTACCTGGCACATGGTATGTGTTCAGTAAATGCTTGTAAAACTGAAAAAGTAGTACAGGGAATATAGGCAATAATATTGTAAAAACTATGCACAGTGTCAGGTAATAGACTTAATGAGGTGATCACTTTGTGAAATATATAAATGTTTAATCATTATGTTGCTTTGTATGCCTGAAACTAATATAATATTGTATGTCAATGGTGATTGAAAAACAAATTTTTAAAAATTAAAAAAATTTAAAAATACAATAAAATAAAAATATAAAAGAATAATGCCCTTTCATTTTGTAAGCTATTAGGAAAATAAATAAATAAATCCATCCATCCATACATACATACATCCATACATACATACATCCATGAATAAATAAATAAATAAAAATACTACCTAGGAAACAATCCCAATGTCAAATAAGAAATAACCAGTTAAATTAATTAATAATTTACAAAACTGCACTTTTGTAAGTTATATACATATACACATATATGTATGATTGAGCTATATGTTTATAATATGAAAATATATTTATGATACGCTATTAACGTGCCAAAACAAGTGGCTGGAATAACATTAGTGAAGCTCAAGGGAATTATGCTGAGTTAAAAAAAGGGGGGGGCAATCTTAAAAGGTTGCAATCTGCATAATTCCATTTCAAGAAAATTCATGAAATTAAATTATAGAGATATACAGGTTACTTATTGTCAGAGGTAAGGGATTGAAAGGTAGCACAGGGAGCCTTTTGGTGGAACATTTCTGTATCTTAATTGTGGTGTTAACTACAGGAAGCTATATACACAGTAGACTACTTTATCTGCAGGAACCATTATATGTTCCAACACCCCCGTGGATGCCTCAAACCATGGATTGCAATGAACCCTATGTATAATATTTTTTTCCTATACATACATACCTCTGATAAACTTCATTAATTAGGAACAGTAAGAGATTATCAACAATAACTAATAATAAAATAGAACAATTAAACAACAAGCTGTAATAAAAGTTATATAAATGTGGCCTCTCTCTCTCTCAATATATTTTGTACTGTACTCATTTACCTTTCTTCTTGTGATAATGTGAGATGAAACAATGTCAAACCTACTCCTCAATCTGTGTAGCCAACCCTTACTAGCAGTAAATGGCTTGGTGTCCCTCATTTCAGGGAGTCCCTCGCTGAAGTCTTCATAGAGGCGCAGTACTTCCTGGTGCAACACGTTACCATCAATCAGAACGTGTTTTCTGTCTTCTACCCACAAATTTAATGTCTTTTTCATATTAACCAAGAACTTAAGCACTACTGCCACAATTTTGCAGTCTGAGGTGAGGCAGTAAAACTAGCACAAATTTCATTATTTCTGCTTCACAATTTCATAGATAGATTTGTTGTTGCCATAGTTCTCAGCGCTTCACCATATGGGTTTTTTTCTTTCCTTATTAAGTCATAAACTTTCACCTAAAGGAAGACATTTCGGCTTTTCTTTGTCATAATTGCCACCATTACTATTCTTGTGCTTTGGAGCCGTTATGAAGTAAAATAAGGGTTAACACAAGCACCGTGATACCACCACAGTCTATCTGATAACAAAGACGGCAGCTTTTACGTGACCAATGGGACAGTGGCTCCCAGTGTGGCCATGCTGGACAAAGGGATGATTCACGTTCAGGGCGGGATAGAGCGGGGAAGGCACAAGATTCATCACACTACTCAGAACGGTATGAAATTTAAAACTTATGAAAACTTTATTTTTGAAATTTTCCATTTAATATTTTTGGACTGTGGTTGACCACAGGTAACTAAAACCACAGAAAGAGAAACTGTGGATAAGAGGAAACTACTGTATATGATAAGACTACATTGATGTGTACACAAACACATACACACATACACACTCAAGTGGGTGCATATGGAGGGACTAAAAAACACAGTATTTATAAAAACTGTGTATTTATTCTTACTTGTTTAAACATCAGCCACCTTAAAGTACTCTTCGTTTGATGCAATACACCTATTGAGACGCTTTTTCAACCGCTCAAAACAGTTTTGAACTTGTCGATTTTGATGCTTTTTAGTGATTCTGCTATTTTGTATTCTTTTGTTCTGTTTTCACTTCTTCCACGTTGGCAAAACATTTCTCTCTGAGGACTTTTTTCATCTGGGGAAACAAACAAACAAACAAAAAGTTGCTGGGGGCAAAACTGGTTGAATAGGGAAGGTGTGGCCACTTTTGGTCAAAAACTACTAAACATTCAGCGTGGTGTGGGCAGGTGCATTGTCATGCCACACATTGTTTATGTAAGTCACCCATTATGAAATAGGCAAACGCATTGAAAGAGTGTCCAAAAAAAATTCACTGAAGTCAAATGCAGACCCTCACAGTAATACCAGCTGGTACACTGATGCAGATGGGCTCCTAGAACACTCACCTAGCAGAGGGGAGAAGCCTGTATTACAAGGGGCCTACCCTCCATAAGATAATTCCAGATTTTTTTGTGCCACCCCCTTCCATATATAACAAGTAAAATAAACTCTATAAATTGTACCAATGTCAATTTCCTAGTTTTAATATGGTTCTGTAGATGTTAACACTAGGGAAGTATAGATGGAGCATACATGGGGCCTCCCCATACATATCTTTTCTACTTCCTGTGAATATACAATTATTTCAAAATTAAGAATATATATATAAACATTCTCTCTGCATTCAGAGAAAATAAAATATAATAGTAAGTATAAAGATTGTTCAACTCTTACTAGAAGGCTGAATCTTGTTAGCACATTAAAAGGGTTGTAGATATTATACAAAAGTTAGCATTATTAAAACACGCTGACATAATCCTATAGTTTCTTAATACAGCTTTTTGTAAACAGCAACAATGTAAGTACCAGTTGCAGAATAGACATATGGTTACATCACATTGGTATAAAATATATAAATATTTATGTATTAAAATGTCAGAAATCTACCCCTAACACTTTATGATGGCTACCTCTAGGGAATGTGTTAGGGAGAGCTGGGGACAAAGAGAAGAAATTTTAGTTTTTACATTACAAATACCCATGTTGGTTAACTCTCTTTTGTATTGGCATGGATTTCTTTTACAATTTAAAATTTATCAGGAAGATAATGATGGGGAAAAAGCTGAGGGGAAAAGGAAATTTCTTCATCTGAGCTTTTGCTCGTCCCATTTCTTCAAGGCCCATTTTGAGACATTTTTTTCCTACATGAGGTCTCAATAGAAGACTGCACTCCAGAGGTATTTTGTCTGTACTATGTATTTGTGGTTTTAAAAGGCATTTCTTGAAGTACTAGACCCTGGAATAGCAGGATTCTTAAGAAATGTTTATCATGGTAA
Source organism: Lyroderma lyra (assembly GCA_004026885.1). Taxonomy (NCBI): domain Eukaryota; kingdom Metazoa; phylum Chordata; class Mammalia; order Chiroptera; family Megadermatidae; genus Lyroderma; species Lyroderma lyra. Next base: position 31,740 of record PVJL010011240.1, read on the forward strand.
TACTAATACTTCATATTTACTAAAAGTAGATTGTTCACAAAATATCTGCACCACATTGTCTACATTATAAAGAGAAGAATCAAGAAGATGCTAATTTGAGAAACACAAACCTTAAAATACTGTAGTTTTAAACTTCTGGATCAATAAGTCATACAGAAAAAGAAAAAAAATGCAACCTTAAAAAATTATTAAGATTTAAGAAAGAAAGACTTTGGGGTTATTTGAATATAGCTACTTCTTTTAGAAAAAGAAACTAAGTTTTACAAAGTATTAAATCTTGTATTAACATCCAAAAAGTGATTCTGTTCAGCCATGCCTGTCTGCTCATCAATCTACTGCCATACCATTTTCTGCAAAAGGCCTGCCCTGCACTCTTGTGGTGGCTCCTGTCTTATGCAACAAACACAGAGAAAAGACAATTCAAACTGTATATGCCACTATATTCATGCTTACTATACCTTTCATTGATGTTAGGGAAGAGACAGTAATTGTTTAATGTATATGAAGCAAGGCAGCAATGTATACCACCAAAAGCTAATCTTGAATGTAGACCTATTTTCTATTCTACATTGATAGTTTTATAGATGATGATGGCCTGATATTTGGATATTTATCATTCACTTGAAATAAGTGAAAGAAAAGCATACGATATATCAAAATTTTCTTCATTGAGGGATAAAAATTAATTTTATATAATACTAAGAAAAAAATATATACTTGTATTTTACTATACTTTAATCATATATTTAATTATATAAATGCCAGTATGTCAAAAATATGACATACTGTTATCTCAATTATTAAATTATAATAGAAGAGATTTGGTTTTATTCAGAATAAGCTATAGAAAGGCTTTACAAATTTCCTGTTCATTTTCAAATATAAATGTGCCTTGTGCACCACCTAGAGGAAACATGTAAAATTTATCTTGAACATAAAAACTTGGGTTGGTTATAGAGAACAACTGAACAATCTCATCATGAAAGTTAAAAAACAGAAAATATTTTCACCTGCCTAAGATGATTTTCATGAAGTCTTGTTAGAATATGACTTCCTATCTTGTCTAGATGAAGTCAGATGCCAACTGAAATCTAGCAGGAGTATTTACAGTAGCAATTACTTAAAAGTTTTTCCTTGAACATAATTTAAACTCTAATTTCCCTTAGTAAATTGGAGAGCCTACAGCTAGATTTTTTCCTAACATTAAACAAAAAGTCTATTTATTTAAAATTATAACACTTGTGTTAACAACAAATAGTTTAAACGATAAGGAAAATATTTTCTCTCTTTTATTCTCCATACCTTCTACCCGCCAAAAAAATCTATATTACTGACAGGAAAACTGAAATATAGATTATAAAAACTTCCAAATCTGGTTTAATTACCAGAGAGAGAGAAAGAAAAGAAGAGAGGAGAGAAGAGAAAAAGAGAGAAGAGAACTTCATCACCAAACATTTTTACCAAATATCTTTCTAGGCCTCATAGCATTACATAGCAAAACAAGTTAAATTAATAGTAACACTACCTTCTATAAGCAAATATACTTAATTTGCAACTCTATCTTTAAAGCAGATACTCAACTTATTTTCTAAAAATAATTATTGCTATTACTTACAAACACAATTATTTTAAAAATGAGAAGAGGTTTCTTCTTCTACCATGCTGTACTTAATCAGGACTAAAAGCACTTAATCAGGACTAAAATTCTATGCCTCCATCTCTTCTCATTATATGCTCCTTCCTCATTAGTCTCTTTCAGAGATAAAGTCTCAGTTAATACTTATGTGCCATTGACTTCAAATTCATATTCATAATGCAAATTTTACATCTATCTCAAGGACATTTCAACTTAACATGTTCAGAGCCATTATGTTTTTCTCCCAAAATGTGCTTCTCTTGCCGATCAATCTACTTTGTATAGTGTAAGAGCCTATGAAATTTGAAGATAGTCCTTGAAAACTGCCTCTCTCTCTCTCTCTCTCTCTTTTTCAAATCTAATCCATTGTCCAGATCACTGATTTGGCTTCTAAATAATTCTCAAATGTTTTCCTTCCTGTCTATCTCCACTTCTGCAACCCTGGTTCAAACAGTCAACATTTCTGACCTAAGCAATTGTTGTAACTTCCAAACTCATCTCCCTTTATCACTAATGCCTGTGCTCAGTCCACCACACAGCAGCCAGACTAGTCTCTTCACATTGCTCCCACCCCCAAAATCCTCTTATAGCCTTTCAGTGGCTTCCCAGTGTTCTCACAGATCAAGACTCCAGTCCTGAATCTACTTAAGAAGGCCCATTTCACCCATCTCATTTGGCCAGTACCTGCTTCACCTGTCTCATCTCTCTTATCTTTGTCCTCCATTCTGTAGCCACTAGAATTCTTTACATTCCTCTAAGCACCATTCTCTTTTCCAAGTCTGTGACTTTGTAAATATGGTTGCTTTTTCCTGGAACAACTCTTCCTCCCATCCCATTTTAATCTAAATATCTCACTTTTGTTATGCCTTAGATCTCAATTTAAATTACTTCTCAATTCAACCTCAGTAAGCTTTCTATTATATCTTTCTTAAAAATAAATGGACAAGTAAGAATCATCTAAAATCTGAGGGAAAAAACCTGAAATATGAATGAGAAAGATCAAGGAAACTGCCCCCTGAGATTATGCCATCTTACCCCTCTCATCTGCCTCCTTTGATGTCTCCATGAATATAGAAATGTTCTGGTTTTGCTCATCATTCATATTTTCAGTATATGGCATAAACTCAGGAAGAACTTAATAAACATTTCCTGAATGAACAAATAAGTACATGAATGACAATGATCCTTTTGTCTTCATTCCAGAAAAACGAAAATCAAGATGAAAGAAAGAGTACCTATGTTTATCTCCTCTCTTTCCCAAGACTCAGTGGAAATGATGGGAGAGTTATATACCAAAATGGTATAAATGAACAATGAGAAAAGGACAGAAAGCAGATCAACAAATGATTTCAACAAAATTTTCGGAAGACTGAATACATATAATGAACTAGTGAGTGATAAAGTAGGGCAAAGGAAGATGCTATGAAGTATACACACTGAAAGGACTGAGAACTTTGAGCTGCCTTCTGCTGTATAGTGGAGAGTCAAAAGTTAGGAATGGCCTAAAAATGAAGAGATTCATTGAAAGATTTCAGAGAAAACACAGTATCTCCCCCAACACCTATCTTTCTCACCCAGCTTTTTTCTCAGTAGGTCAAACTGCCTAGCATTTACCTTCATCTCAATCCTGGAAAGGAGGGAGGAAGGGAAGAGGGGACGGAGAAAGGTAGGGGAGGAAGGAAGGAAGGGAGTGCGGGCAGGGAGGAAAGGCAGCAATTCTTTTCAATAAAAAATGAGTACACTGCTTGGGAAGTAGAGCGGCCTGCGTGGGAGTTGGAACTCTGGCATTTAGGAGTCTCAAATTATAATGTTCAGCTCCCCACCTACATGCCTTGAAACAAAGCTTGCCAGTGCAGTAAACACCTTTGACCAAAACTCACTAAGCTTTTCTATTATCTCTTTCTTTAATACAAATGCACAAGCAAAAACCAGAAATCTGAAGAGAAAAGCCTGAAGCATGAATGAGAAAGATGAAAATATACAAAAAAATGATTCCAGAAAAAACAGGTAATTCATTAACAAAGAGATAAAAACAATACTTCTTATAGCATCTTCAAAAATATTCAAGAAGATACTATATGTATTGCATGTATAAAACAAAAAAAAGATACTATTAAAATTAAAAACTAGAAAGCAAATGTGTTAAGTTAAAATGTATCAAATTAAAATTTGAGAATAAAAATCTCCCAGAATAATACAACTAAACGACAACAGAAAATACAAGAGAAAAGAAGACATAAATGTTTATGCCAAGATGTCCAACATTAGAAAGGGAGAACAGAGATAATAGATGAGAGATGATAATAATAATAATAATAAATAATAATAATAAACTTCTGCAGCTGAAATCCTTCAGTAAAAGTCTATAGATTGAAAGAGCCTGTGGTATGTTGGGCTCAATGAATAAAAGAAAGACACCAAGCCATATCATTGGAAAACTTCAAAACTAAAAAGAGAATACATTTAAATTTTTCAGTGTGGAAATAAAAACAAGTTCCTTAAAAAGGAATAAATCATACACTATTATTAGAATTATCAATAATACTAGATGACAGAAAACAATGAGAGATATTTTTCAAAATTCTGAAGGAAAGTTATTTTCCACGTAGAAGTCTGTGTACAGCAAAACTATCCATCAAATGGAAGGCAGAAAAAATAAATATTTTCAAATATGTAAGCAATTAGAGAGTTTAGCTACTATGGTACTTTTTGATTAAATTCCTTTAGTATATGCTCCAACAAAAAGAAGAAATAAGCCAAAAAAGAGAAAAATTCTAGGAAACAGTGGATTCTACTCATAAGAGCAATGAAGGTGAGCCCCGGAATGACAGTGGGCCACCCAAGCAGCCAGTCGAACTGGGTAGACCAGGAAGAAGGGAGGCTTCAAGCAGGAGAATCTGGCAGGTCAAAGGTAAATGACATCACAGGACATATGCTAGGAAGTTGTAACAAAATTTAAAATGTGATAAAGGCATATGATGCAAGAAAAAAAGAAACTAGTATGCTATAATATAGACTTTGGTAGAAGTAACGCTCTTTTGTAAGTAGTTAGAATATTGTTATGTGACAGAATTACATGCTTATGATTTTGTAATAAAAGATTTGGTATAGATTACCAGCTCATTAAAAAGGGCGTTACTTTTGCCCAGACCCTGAATAATGCACTCCTGGACTCTGCAGGAAAAATTTACATGATCTTAATAACCATTAACAGTATCTATTGAATTTCATATTTTAGAATCAATTTATGGACAAAGTATGAAAATACTGTGGTTATAGAGTAGAAGGCAAGTGGTATAAATCTCAATAAAAGCAAAAGTATAGTGACAAAAAGTGACAGGTGAAAGGGAAAGCAGGAGAACTGAAGAGACAGCGGGCTCTTACTTATGTTTTACCTAGTGGAGTCAAAAATATTCTTTATAGCTGGAGAAACAAGAATCAAGGTAGTAAAAATTTCATCTCACCTAAACTAAAGCTATTGCATAGAAGATAAAATTTTTGATAAAAAAATACACTGGGAAAAGGAGGATATTGGAAATTTTGGTAACAATGACCTATCAATATCATAAAAGTAAGAAGTCAATACCATAAAAAAATCTAATTGGTAATTCTAGAAACAGATATATAAGAACACTTTGAAGATATCTTAGGGATTTACTGTGTGACAGCTAAATTAACTTAATCCCACTGTGCCTATTTCCTCATTTGTAAAATGAGAATAATAGTAGTACATACTTTCTGGTTATCGCAAGAATTAAATGAGTTAATATATCTAAATCTCTTATAATATTTCCTGGTATGTCTACTGACACATACAAACAAGTAAATATATATTTGGTGCCTCTTGATGAGCACTACTGGTGGAGATGGGGAAGTAGCCATAGGCCTCTTAAGTTTTTAATTATTTAATCTCATTATGTTTTTTAACTAAGATTGCTTTGATAACAAAAGAAACTTACTTTCAACAACTTTTAACATCATATTTACCATTGAATAAGGTGAATTTCAAAGCCTATACATGCCAAATCTAAAATTATATGACCAATTTTTAAGCTCTGCTCTAAAACTGATGAAAGTCAAATTTAATTAAAGGATTAATGTTAAGTGTAACTAAGCCAATTCTCATCCTTCTATGATCTTTCAGGCAGAAATGTTTGGGTGCTCCACTTCTCTTTGCTATGTATATTGATTTTTTTTCCTTCTTTTTCTCCTTCACTTTTTTTCATTAACCCCCAAGTTCCTTTTTCTCTTTCATTGTCTTCTTTCCCTAATACTTGTTGCCCTGCCTAAGCTTTAGCATGTTCGTGTCCTACAATGTCTTACAATGCTTGCTTATTCCTGTTGGGGTATTTAATACCCAGTGGATTGGTGACCATAGAAATAGATACTTCAGAAATTAAAATGTATTCATCTCAATAACATAGTCATTGTGATACATAAGTATAATTAATTTAATAGTAATAGTATTTTCTAATGCTGAAATAGTTTTCTAAGACCTCAGAAATAATCACACTTTTTCAATTTAAGAAAATAACTTCTAAAAAATTAAACAAACAGAAACCATATTTTAATAGTATTCCAAAGTTCTATTGTTGTAATGAATCATTGAAATAACTCAGTGCAATCATGTGCCTTTAATATCTAGACATTTTTTAAAAATAGAGGGAGGAGGACAAGATGGCGACCGGAGAGGAGGTCCCTAAAGCCTCTCCCAGAAAACACAATTGAACGGTCACCCAGGAGCCAAGAAAGAGGACCTTTGGTGACAAAAAAACAGCAGCTGAGACATCCACACATTGCAAGTAAACACCTAAAGGTTGGAGAGAAAGGGCGAGCGGGAGAGAGGGGAGGGAGCAGAGACAGATCGCAACAGGACCAGATCACGGCTGACTGCAGTGCATGGGAGGGGAAAGCCAAGGGGTGACAAGAGGAAAAGCCCTAGCAAAGCGGCAGAATAAGTGGGAGTCCGTTGGGGAGCTGGGCTGAGGAGCTGGAATTTGGAGTGGCGAGTTGGGGACAGACCTTGGGAGCCAGCCTCTGGAGCTCTTGAGTGGTAGCAGGGCTGAGCGAGGACTCTGAACTGCAGAGACGACATCTTGGCTCTAGGCTCCCTTGGTTCCTGGTCCCAGCCCACTGTGGGGGCGAGCCGGCTGTACAGCGGACAACGCCGGCCCCTACACAGACGGGGCTGTGGCTCCCGTTCTGCCCACTGGGGAGGCGGTCCAGTTGCCGGCGCAGCGTGCACAGCTCCTGCGCGGGGTTGCGGCTCCCATTCCTGGCCCGCTGCGGAGGCGGGCCAGTTGCCAGCGCAGCGTGCACGGCTCCTGCGCGGGGCTGCGGCTCTCGTTCTCAGCCCGCTGCAAAGGTGGGCCAGCTGCCTTCCTACTGCGGGGTCAGAACCACAGCTTCGGACTTTGCACGCCTGCTCGCGCGCCCCTGGGTCCTAAAAGCAGTGCAAGACTGCAGAATCTGCCCCAACATTTGACCACAGAAGCAGGCCCGGGAAGAAAGGCGGATTTGATAGCATTCGCCCCAGCCAGCAGGAGCAGCCTGGGCCCACAACACCCAGCTTCCCCAGCATAGGGCAGAAGGTGCAGCTGCCCTGGTGTTCCTTTTATTGGCCTCTCCCCTTTCCTACAACCTCCCCAACCAACTAACTAACTACAGGAAGTAGAGGGACCATGATAGATGTGCACTGCCTCCAAACGTAGCAGGAGACCAGAAATAAGAAATAAGTAAACCCTCTCTCTCCCAAAACTTGCCCCTCACCCCGAACCACCTCGTATCTGCCCTACAGCAAGACACCACAAAAGTACCAATCTGGGCTCCTGGGCACTACTGAACATGATGCCCTCATGTCAAAGAGGAAGAACGCAGCAGACAGGATGAATTCCTTAAAAACTAAAACTCCTCAGAAAGAACAGGAAATTTATCAAGACAGCTTCTTAGACCTGGAAGTTTCCGAATTAAGTGACAGAGAATTTAAAGTAGCCATCCTAAAGGCTGTGAGAGAAATGAAAACATACTGGCAGAGCACCATGGCTGACGTAAACAACATAAAAAAGGACATGAATGACATAAAAAAGGAACTCCATGAACAAAAGGAACAATTTAACAAAGAAAATCAAAACATAAGGAAAATTGAGATGGAAATGTGAGAGATAAATAATACAATAAAAGAAGTGAGAAACGAAATAACTGCCATAGAAAACAGGGCCAACCAGATGGAGGAAAGAATTAGTGATATCGAAGATGAGAACATGGAAACAGCTAAGAAAGAGGAAGACAGGGAATATAGAACCAAAAGGATTGAAAGAACTCTACAAGAACTATCTGACTCCATGAGACAAAACAACATCAGGATAATAGGAATAGAAGAAGGGGTAGAGCATTGTACAGAGAGCATACTCAAACAAATAGTAGATGAGAACTTTCCAAACCTATGGAAAGATCTGGAACCCCAAGTTCAAGAAGAAAACAGGTCTCCTAGATACCTGGACCCTAACAGATCTTCTCCAAGACACACGGTACTAAAGATGTCCAAAACTAAAGACAAAGAGACAATTCTCAAGGCAGCCAGGGAAAAAAGAACTATATCCTTTAGAGGAAAACCCATCAGGCTGGCATCAGATTTCTCAGCAGAAACTCTGCAAGCCAGGAGGGAGTGGAAATCAATATTCAAAAATTTAAAAGAGAGGAACTTCCAGCCAAGAATAAATTATCCAGCAAAATTATCTTTCAGATATGAAGGTGGAATAAAGACCTACTCAGACACACAGAAGCTGAGGGAATTTGCCAGCACAAGGCTGGCACTTCAAGAAATACTGAAGGAGGCTCTTTGACCTGAAACAAAACATCCTGATGGAATAGGGTTGGGTCAACAAGAAAGAAACAAAAATAAAACAATAACCAAAAAGTATTGGCCACAGGAAATCCTCACATATCGATCATCACTCTAAATGTTAATGGTCTGAACTCATCAATAAAAAGACACAGAGTAGCAGACTGGATTGAAAAACAGAATGCATCCATATGCTATCTCCAAGAAACACACCTCAGCCATAAGGACAAACACAGACTCAGAGTGAAAGGATGGGAAACAATACTTCAAGCAAATGGTAACCAGAGAAAAGCAGGAGTTGCCATACTGATATCTAATGAAATAAACTTTAGGTTAAAAAAGATAGTAAAAGACAAGGATGGACATTACATAATGATAAAAGGCACAATACAACAACAAGAAGACTTGACACTAATTAATATATATGCTCCCAACCAGGATGCACCAAAATATACAAAGAAACTACTAACGGACTTGAAAGAAGAAACCGATGAACACACAATCATTGTGGGAGACTTAAACACCCCGCTAACAGCCATGGACAGATCATCCAAACAGAAAATAAATAAGGAAACAACAGCTCTAAACAACACATTACAGCAATTGGACATAAGTGACATTTACAGGACACTTCATCCAGCAAAAAGAGACTATTCCTTCTTTTCTAGTGCACATGGCACATTCTCAAGGATAGATCATATGCTGGGACACAAAAGTAGCCTCAGCAAATTCAAGAAGATCGAAATCATACCAAGTGTATTCTCAGACCACAAAGCTTTGAAATTGGAGATCAACTGTGAAAGGAAAGAAGGAAACACATACACATGGAGATTAAACAATAGCTTATTTAAAAAGGACTGGATAAAAGAACAAATAAAAGATGAGATGATGAGATTAAAAAATATATAGAAACTAATGACAATGAAAATACAACGTATCAGAATTATTGGGACACAGCGAAAGTGGTAATAAGAGGGAAATTTATATCGCTACAGGCCTATCTTAAGAAACAAGAAAAATCACTAGTAAACATTTTAACATCCCATCTTAAATAACTAGAAAAAGAAGAGCAGACAAAACCCAAAGTCAGCAGAAGGAAAGAAATAATAAAAATTAAAGCAAAGCTAAACCAATTAGAGAACAGAAGGACAACAGAAAAAATTAATATTACGAAGACTTGGTTCTTTGAAAAAGTCAACAAAATTGACAAACCCCTGGCTAGACTAATCAAAGGACAAAAGGAAAGGACACAAATATCCAAAATTAGAAATGAAAGGGGAGAAATTACCACTGATACCACAGAAATACAAAGGACTATAAGAAAACATTATGAAGAACTTTATGCCACTAAATTTAACAACCTAGAAGAAATGGACAAGTTTCTAGAAACTTATAGCCTACTTAGGTTGAACCAAGAAGAACTGGATAATCTAAATAGACCAATTGATAGTGAAGAGATTAAAATGATGATCCATAATATCCCTAAAGGCAAAAGCCCTGGACCAGATAGTTTCACCAATGAGTTTTACCAAGCATTCAAAGAAGAAATAACACCTATCCTCCTCAGACTCTTTAAAAAAATGGAAGAGGAAGCAATACTTCCTAACTCATTCTATGAGGCCAACATTACTCTAATACCAAAGCCTGTCAAAGACAACACAAAGAAAGAAAACTATAGACCAATATCTCTGATGAATACAGATGCAAAAATTCTAAACAAAATATTAGCAAACAGAATACAACAATGCATCAAAAAGATCATACATCAAGATCAAGTTGGATTCATCCCAGGAGCACAAGGATGGTTCAACATACGAAAATCAATCAATGTGATACACCACATAAACAAAATCAAAGATAAAGACCATATGGTTATTTCAATTGATGCAGAAAAAGCTTTCGACAAGATACAGTATCCATTTGTGATCAAAACACTAAATAAAATAGGTATAGAAGGAAAGTATCTCAACATAATAAAGGCCATATATGACAAACCCTCGGCTAACATCATACTGAATGGGGAAAAGCTGAAGCCTATTCCCCTAAAATCAGGAACAAGACAGGGATGCCCCCTGTCACCACTGCTATTTAATATAGTACTGGAAGTTCTAGCCACAGCAATCAGGCAGGAGAAAGGAATAAAAGGTATTCAAATTGGGAAAGAAGAGGTCAAATAGTCACTATTTGCAGATGACATGATCCTTTATATAAAAAATTCCAAAGATTCCACCAGGAAACTATTAGAAACAATAAACGAATATAGTAAAGTTGCAGGATACAAAATCAATGTAAAAAAATCAACAGCATTCCTATATACAAACAACGAATCCACAGAAAAAGAAATGAGGGAGTCAATTCCCTTTGTTATCACAACAAAAAGAACGAAAAACCTGGGAATTAACTTAAGGAAGAACGTGACAGACTTATACATGGAAAACTATGAAACACTTTTGAAAGAAATTGAAACAGACTTTAAGAGGTGGAAAAATATCCCCTGTTCATGGATAGGAAGACTTAACATTGTTAAAATGGCCATTCTGCCCAAAGCAATCTACAGATTTAATGCAATACCCATCAAAATCCCACAATCATACTTCCATGAAATAGATAAAAGAATTATTAGATTTATATGGAACCATAAAAGACCTCGAATTGCCAAAGCAATACTACATAAAAAGAATAAGGCTGGTGGTATTACATTCCCTGACTTCAATTTATATTACAAAGCATCAATAGTCAAAACAGCTTGGTACTAGCAGAAGAACAGAAATATAGACCAATGGAATAGAACTGAAAACCCAGAAATAAACCCACAAATTTATGGACAAATAATTTTTGATAAAGGAGCAAAAACCAGACAATGGGGAAAAGACAGCCTCTTTAGTAGGTGGTGCTGGGAAAACTGGAAAAACATATGCAAAAGAATGAACCTGAGCTGTGAACTCTCTCTATATACAAAAATTAACTCAAAATGGATTAAAGACCTTCATATCAGTCCTGCAACAATAAACTGTATAGAAGAAGACATTGGTACTAAACTTATAGACCTAGGACTCAAGGAGGACTTCATGAACCTGACCTCAAAGGCAAGGGAAGTAAAAGCCCAAATAAATGAATGGGATTATATCAAACTCTAAAGCTTCTGCACAGCAAAAGAAACCATCAAGAAGGCAAAGAGACAGCCAACTGAATGGGAGAAAATATTTGCAAATAACGCATCAGATAAGGGTGTAATATCTAAAATATATAAAGAACTAATAAGACTTAACAACAAAAAAACAAACAACCCAATTAAAAAGTGGGCAGAAGAACTAAACAGACACTTCTCCCACGAAGAAATACAAATGGCCAGCAGACATATGAAAACATGCTCATCCTCTTTAGCTATCAGGGAAATGCAAATCAAAAGGACAAGGAGGTATCACCTCACACCTGTCAGAATGGCTGTTATCAACAAGACAAGGAATAACAAGTGCTGGAGAGGATGTGGAGAAAAAGGAACTCTCGCACACTGCTGGTGGGAGTGCAAATTGGTACAACCACTGTGGAAGGCAGTGTGGAGGTTCCTCAGAAAATTGGGAATGGAGTTACCATGTGACCCAGCAATCCCCCTTCTGGGGATCTACTCAAAAGACCTGAAAACCTTTGTCCACAAAGACTTACGTACCCCAATGATCATCGCAGCGCTGTTCACAGTGGCCAAAACATGGAAACAACCAAAATGCCCTGTGACAGATGACTGGATAAAAAAGCTGTGGTACATATACACAATGGAATATTACTCAGCTATAAGAAAAGATGAAATATTGCCATTTGCAACAAAATGGATGGACCTGGAGATCATCATGCTTAGTGAAATAAGCCAGACAGAAAAAACAAAGAACTGTATGACTTCACTCATATGCGGAATATAAAACTGAA